>JAPEIP010000852.1:0-13048 GCA_026120095.1 Capsicum chinense
CTTCCTCTCCCTAGCCTTAGCGAGTCTAAACAACTTTTTCTCCCCTCCTTTCCCCTGTAACCCTGCATACAAGCTCTCAAAAGTGGCCGTCTTAGCTGTCGTGACTGCTGACTTAGCCTCCTTCCTTGCTAGCTTGTACTCTTTCCTGTTTACCCGCTTCTCCACCTAGTGTAGGCAGTGACTACAGAACAGAAGTTGTAATTTAAGGGATGATAGAAGTATGGCTCTCAACTAAAGTACAAACCTTTTTGCTCAATGTAGCCACCTCCTCGTGCGGGCTTGATAAATTAAGTACTCAAGCCTCGCAGAGTTGCACTCTTATCAGAATCTCAAAACTATCAATCCACTTATGGAAATCTTTAGTAAACTGCTCTATAGCATCCATCATCCTTGACTTAACCCACACCTCTGATGCTTTAAATGTAGTCTGCACCTATCATCAGATTTGACCAAGTAACTTAGCCTACTAGATATCGGTATGTGTCTAATACACTACTAACTCCTACTTTATATCCTCTAAATAATGTACAAACTCTCATGATAATATCACCATGAACAAAAATCAATTGTGGAGGGCGCACTATAGAAGTAAAAATTGAAGCTAAAGTGACTGTAGCCCTTGCACTGGTTGTAGTAGCTTAAGTCTCTATCGGATAGATTTCTATCACAATATTGCCATAAAGAATTGTCCTAACAACCTACTTAACCAAATCTACAGGCCACTGAAATAGGGATGCTCCTAATGAGATAGAAGGCTATGCATTCTTTAGTGTAATTGGGTTGGTATAATCCCAAATCAACATTACATCATCCATTTAGGTAACCTCAAATGATGATAAATATCTAATAATAACAATATACCTACTTTATAACATAGTCTTTTGATCAACCAAGGGAAAGGAATATTTGTGATCTCACAAGCTCTCTCTGAATCTCATCTCAGAACCACCAGGCAAAATCTATGTTACATCCAACAATATTTTGGGCAATTAATATTGCTCAATTTTATATGATTGCATTATCTGTAGTTGTTGGACTTTACCTGTGCCTCATGATGGACCATCAAAACCTCACAGAGAAGTGTAGGAAGTACCTTTTTAAAATCCACATTCCCCTCAACCTAAGAGGCATCAACATAAATCTTGGCAATCTATCAAACCACCCATCTCAATAACTCTCTTCTATACTCCCACTATATCGGATCCCTCATTATCTGCATACTCTTTACTATCCTTTTTTTTTAGTCAAACTCATTTATAGTTATTGACCTTTCAAAATATGGCCCAAATAAAAATGTATGAATTATCTCCTTGAGTAAGTCAACACGAACACCCCAGAATAGTATACGGGTCAGTGAAGGTTGGTCCAGATCATCCCAACTGATATGTCAAATCTATGGATGCAGCGAGAAATTATAGTACTCATGAACCTCTCTGGTCTGTAAGATCAAAAAGTCTCACCGATTTATTCAAACCAATATCTATTAAATGTGTCTCTTAGGTCTAATATCTCTGGCAATGCTACGAGCCCAATGCAAGGCTCCTAAACAATCCTCCAGAAAAGCTTGCCCTTATCAAAAATCTAAATATCTCTATTGTATAGACTCTGCATGTCCACACACATCCTATGAATTATTATAGCTAGTTGTATGACAGGGTTGTCTATGGACTCCTACACCTTCACGATAAGGGATGATGTGGATAAATCCTTAGTTCCTCTAAAATCTCTATATTCTTTTAAGGAAGGGGTACATCTACCTCTCTATCTTTTCTACCAAACTCAGTCTTCTCCACTTCCTCAGACAAGGAAATGACTGACTCATCTTTCTTATCATTAAAAATAAATTCCTCATATCCCTTATCAAACTATATAGGAGTAGGAGAGTATGGTGATTAGCTTTGTGCAACCTTTATTTTGGGTCTAGCTCAGGCATCAGAACCTGTAGATGCCTGTGGCCTAGGCTAAAATATAGGTGGTGGTAAAGGCTTTAACCTGGATAAAATATAGTCATGGTTGATACATCTCTTTGAGTTTGGTGCCAGGTTTAGTACATAATCAATGGTGTACTATCAATGGAGTAGTCCACAGATCCATTCTACTTAGGAGACTTATCTCTTAGTCTGGACAATATTCCCTTTTTCGGTGTTGCTTTTTGTTCCATGGTACTTGTATGGATAATTATTAGTAATCAAAAAATTTTATTAAGAAAAGACTGAAAAAAGTCAAGTACTGTTCCGAGCCATGAGTCTAATTCACAACTCGTGGATAATTCTCATGATCCATGGGCTAGGCTCACGAATTGGGAAGCCAGTCCACGAGTTCAACCCATGAATCAAGGGTTCAAGTCACGAGTCGTGACTTTCCTTTGTGAGAATAAGAAAAAGCCTCTGAATTCCAGGACTTTAGGTCTGATTCCCATGAATTTAACCCATGACTCATGAATATAATCATGAGTTGTAGGTTAGGTTTTGTGGTTCAAAACTGAGGTTTTACTAAAATTTTCCTTAGACTCAATTCCAAATAACATAATATGTTACTTGTTCAGTGAAATTCTGATTAAGTTAGTTAAAATTATCATCAGTCAGTTTAATTTCACAATTTTGGGGTTTCAATCAATTCACAATCAGTCTATGTTTTGGTAGGCTTGATCATGGAATAATTATTCTTAAGCACGAATGATTATACAATTAATGAACATAAGAAACTTTAACTCTTATTATAAGGTTAGAACTGATGAAAGAAAATAAATCAGTTGTAGTCACATAACCTCTGGATAGAATTTATGGTTTTGCTTTAGATGGAATTTAACTAGAGGTGTTGAGTTTGAATATTTTTTGGTGGGAAAGTTAAAAGTGGATTAGTAGATGATTTGTATGAGGAGTGGATTAGGTTTAAAGGTTATAAATAAAAGGAAGGGGTCGATCGGGAAGGAAAGGAAGGGGCCGATCGGGTTTGGTTGCACGAGTCAAAGAAATTTGAATTTAAAATTTTTACTTTAAGGATCCATGACACTACCCATGAATTATGATTTTGACTCAAAACTTGTTGGTTGAGGACCTGAGTCAAGATCTGCAATAAATATCTTGTCTCTGATTTTAATGACTTATAATTGGACTTTTACCATCCATGGGTAGGAGTCATGGGGTTGAGTCCAAAGACCTTGGGGGGATTTTTTATTCCCATGATAAGTAGAAGTCATGGGTTGGACTCATGATCCATGGGTAGGACTCATGAGTCAGGTTTAGAAGATAGAATATCGCTTTTTATTCTCACAATTCTAGTCCTCAAGATATAGGTTGTACTTACTACCCATATACTACACTCATGAGTTAGCTTACCTGGACTTGTCTAAATTTTTGCAATTTGTCTTAAGCCAGTGATTTCCTCATGCTTCTTCTTTTGTAAACAAAAGAAAGTTGACAGTAAACCATGGGTTGTCTCCTAAGAAGTGGTTTATTAAACATCGCGGCATAACGTGGCTATGTTGGGTACTTAGACTTCACCAAAAATCACATGGATTGCCTCCCATGAAGTTTATAATTTAACATTTCGGCATAACTCAAATCACTTGACTACTATGACATCATAAAGGCTCTCGTTCTCTTACACTTTAATCTCCTTTGTACTTCCCATATAATGCTCATAATAATGTTTGTTCACCATAAAAGGGAAATCACCATCTTGTTGTATCTCCATTGACCCATGGTCAAACCCTCTTATCACAGTGAATGATCCATACCACCTAGACTTCTAACTTTCCAGGAAATACGTGAAGTCTCGAATTATACAACGTAATCAAATCCCTAGGTTGGGATTCCCTCATCTCAGTTATATTGTCATGGTATAATTTTATCTTTTCTTTATACAAGTTTTAACATTATAAGAATATAGATTAAACTCGTCCATCTTATTTATTTTGTCCAATCTAAAATGTGTGGCATCACTCCGCCCATAGTTCATGCCGATAGTGCCTTGTGGTAAAGTTCAATATCAAAGTGGCATGTCTTTTCATACATAATATTATAAGGATATGAACTAATTGCCATATAGTAAGTTTCTCGATCATCCAAAGTGGATTATTATCATCTACAGTCTTTGCCAAAATAGACTTTGTCTCCCAGTTGCCACTTGTTTGCAGAGTGTTCCGTTGCTACCTTTTTCATCAAACCATATTTCTCAAGTAGGGATTTGAACATACAATTGAAAAAGTGATACCCACCATCACTTATGGTAGCTCATGGATGACCAAATTGAGAGGAAATATTCTTCTTCAAAAAGGTTGTGACACTCAGATCTTTATTGTTAGGAAGTGAAATTTCTTCCACTGACTTGGACACATAGTCAAATGCCACCAAGATGTACTTCATACAATGAAAACACACAAATGGGCCAATAAAGTCAATACCCCACACATCAAACAACTCAAGCTCAAGGATGGGCGTTATGGAAAGATCATGCTTTTGTGGGATATTTTGCTACCTTGGGCATTGGTCATAGGACCTATAATTATCTTATGAATTCTCATATTTATCATCATCCAATAGTAACCACATTGCAAAATTGTTTGGGTGGTGTGAGTACCTCTATGGTGAACCCCTAACTGGAGACGAATGACAGCCCTCCATAATACTCATCATTTAAAATTTGGAAATACACATTTGTATCACACCATTAACACACACACAAAATAAGTATTGCTCATCCCAAAAAACTTTCTTACCTCATGTATAAATCATTTTAGTAGTTGAAACGATATGTCTTCTAGGAAGTGGTCACTTTCCAAGTAATTGGCAAAGTTATCAAAATGATGGATTAAGTTTGTGATGCTGGAAAGACGTGCTCATCATGAAAATTATCATAAATCCGAATATAATACCCTAGATTAGGCATAGCCTTTTCATCTAGGTGGAAAAATGGTCTATACAAGTTAGCATTGGTGCCCTTTCTATCCTTAAGCTCAAAATCAAATTCATGTAGCAATAGAACTAATTGAATGAACCTTGGCTTAGCATTTTATCCTCCATATGGTACCTAAGAGCCGCATGATCGGTGTTCACAATGACTTTGATCCCAATTAAGCAAGAACAGATTTTTTCAAAATCAAACATGATGTTGGGTGAATTTATACATTTTAGTGTTTCTATTCTAGGCTTTTTAGCCTTGTTTTGAGGATGATTCATGTGATTAATGTGGTGATAATGATATAAATGTGCATCTAAATTTACATATATATGTTTACAATGTTTTAAGTCAAATTGATCATTTAGAAGTCAACAAAGAAAACTAGTGTCACTAGCTTGAGTTAGGTGTTTGTCCACTCCATTGTATTGGGTTCTAATGTGTTTAATGAGTTATTAAGGTTTTTATTATGTATTTATATGTGAAAAAATTATTGGTAATGTTCAAGGGTCAATTGGATCCAGGCAAGAGATAAGACTAGTTATAAATCAAAGTGAATGAAGCCTATGCTTAGCTCATGTTTCTACTTCTCTTTCTTGGATGTTGTGTTGTTTTGAACTCTAAATTGTAGTGTTTAATGATATAGTATGCTTTTTGAATGGATTATGATGACATATTAAGGATATATTAGCTTATAATTAAGTGGAAACAACTCAAAAAGGAATGGAATGGATCACGGAAGCACAATACACAACTGTAAAAAAAATATTGGACACCTGAAATGTCTTAGGTGAGTGAGGGAATGTGGGGAAGTATATAGGTGCGTGATACACACCAAAAACTTAGAAAGGACCTAAAACAGATATGTATGATATGCATGCATCGCATGCTATATTCTGATGTAATATAGCATGCATCGCAGCTTCATTTAACCCCTTACTTGGCCATCACGGCTTGGGCTTACCCTATTTATATAAATACAACTTTGTAAATATTTTTAATCACTTTGGGACATCTTGGAGAATTGGAGGCTACTACAAATTCTTTTTAGGTTTTATCATTCTTTAATTTAGTTTCTTTATGGTTGGTATCTTTAATCCATGGGATTGGATGGTGAATATTTCCATTAAAGGCTAAACTCCCTCTCCGGGGTTAAGGCAAAGATCATGACTTCTTTTATTTTGAATTGATTTCGTTTAAGTCGATTATCATTATTGGTTTTTTTATTTATTCTTTTTTTTTTAAACTATTTTAAGGATTAACTACCGTTAGAATACATCAATTGTCAACTTTGTGATCCCGGGAGGGAATAGGGTGATAGAACATGGTAATAAGCAAGGTAAGGTTTGTAGTCTTTTATAAAATAAGGATTTCTAATTAGCATCTAGGACTGGGATATACTTAGAAGCCTTACTTGAATCATACGTAGGATGATAGCTTAAAGAACTTAATTTGACTATTACATCCCAGCTTAATAATATCCAAGTTAGGTAAATGGATAGAGGTTGGGAGACCATGATCTTGCCATTAAATCTACGAATCAACAACCAAGATAAGCTATTTAACGAAAGAAGTTCAATAACGTAGTATGATAGTTCATAAGGCTTGACCCTGGACTTCTATCCTCTGATTGTCCAAAGTCATTACTTTTCTGCATTAGTTTAGTTTCTTTTTAGTTTACAATTCTAAAACTATATTGTTTACTTTTTCTTAATTATTAAAATAAAATTTGATGGTCGACGAATGCAAGTCCCTGGAGATCAGTACTTGGGCTTTATTGAAGCTACTTTACTACTTGATAAGACCACCTACTCTTGCGTATGATCTTGTGCACTGTCAAGTTTTTGGCCTCGTTACCGGGGACGTTATTTGACAACTATCTTATTTTTTATTTAGTTACATTGAGCTGTAAATAGTTTAGTCTTTTTGAGGTTTTTTTTAGTTTCTTTTATATCTCTTTTAATCACATTCTTCTTGAAATATCAGTCTTGGATAGATGATTTTTTGAGGGATGATGATTCTTGTCATTATTGTGGAGGACCCCAACATAAAGCTTTTTGTCCAGATTTTTATCCAAGCATTTAGAGGGGGCCTATTTATTTCAAACCTATAGAGCAACCCACAAGTTGGTGTGTGGTTTGTTACAGTCTGTATCACTCTGCAGATATTTGTGCTTTTAAACCTGATTAAGTTTGTTTGCAGATAATACACAAATGACAACTATAGAGGTAGATACAGAGTTGACTCTCCAACCAGATGCAGAAAACATTGCAGATAATTCTAGAAAGTCTGAGTACTCAAAAACTAAAATTGTTTAACAGGTTAAGAAGATACCACCACCACTACAAGAATCATAGCCACTCAAGTCTCATCTTTCTTTTGAGATTGGAATTTAGAAGGTCAATATAAGTGAATGTTTTGAGGATAGTGTCAATTTTGAAGTAGGATTTGTCAGGACTCACTCAAAGCACTTTTTTATATAATGGTTAGATGATGTCTTATGTGTGGAATCATTTAAAATAGTGAAAGAGTGTGAAGATGAGGAAAAATTATCCTATATTCTTGATTTTACACCAGATAAGAAACATAAATACACACCTCACTTTGAGGCCGAGTAGTTTACTATGTACATTTCATTACTTGGTTGCTTAATATTTGTACCACCCCCTAATGAATGAGGTAAGAAGATGGATGCGATGTTGGGGGTAAAATTCATATCCTCAAGATAGAGAAAAAAATTTATTAGGTTATGCCGCGACATTAAATTAGGTGCTTCTTGGGAGGCAATGCAAGATAAGGTATGTTTTTTCTTAGTTTTTAGTCTTTTATTTCTAGTAGTTTTTGTTTTTGGTTGAGTCACGGGTTGATGGGAAGTCAAAGTAATGGAAACCTGAGCTAAGGAACATGGCAAAGACTGAGTGTGGGGTCCCATAGATCTTCTTTATGCAAATAGATGTTACTAGCTAGACCTATAGGAATCAGGAAGTTTTTATATCTCTTACTTTAAAGGTTCTCTTTGAGGACAAAGTAGATTTTTAAGTGTGGGGTGGGAAAATTCTGACTTGATGGCACCATTTAAATTTATTTTTTATGTGTGTGAGATATTCTTGTTAGTGCTATTTTTTATAATATGATGCAAGTGGGTTTATTTGTAAAATTTTGTTGATTGAATGAATTTCTATTTCTTAAGACTCCTAGGCTCATGTTTATGACTCTTGTACTTGTTGGCTTAATTTTGAATTTATGCTATGGTTTGGTGAGGATTCTATAATGATATTAAATGAGTTTAACATGTGCCATGTGAGTGTGAGAATTTTTTATATTCCTTGTTGCATGTGATGTTTTGAACTTGCCTAGTGTGTGTGTAAAGCGAAATAAAGAGTGTGGGTTTAGGAGATGATTTAGGCAATTCTTTGATATCCTTATTTTATGCCTTTTATTTATCCTACCCTAGAGCATAATTCTAGTTAACCCCTTTGAGCCTTTAGATTTTTCTTTGGCAACAACATAAGTAGCCTAATCCCTTCTTTGATAAACCATAACTTGATCCAAAAATATCCTATGTGCTTTAATAAAAATTAATTGAGTAAGGAGTTTAGAAACAATAGGGAAAAGGTGAAATTGATACCCTAAGGTAATAGTTATTGGTGTTTATAATTGATGTGATATAAATTATACTAGAAATATTATCATGATTGTGAGAAAGAGAAAAATTGATTATTGTGCTAGTAAATAATACGCCCATCATGTGTTTGTGAAAATACTTAAAAGAGATGGGGAAGTAAAAAAAATGGTGTAATTTGGTTGTTGGAAATTCGGTTTTAAATGTATGATGTAGTGTATTAAAGCGCTTAGGTAAGATAGTCACTATTCTTGGCCAAAAGAGTTCCTACCCACTCTTAGCCTACATTACAATCTGGAAAATGCCTAATTTATCCTATACTTGACATTCTTATATTAGTAGAGCTTTACACTAAGGGTAAGCTTATTTTTCATTATGTGTAACTTGTGAATTTCTTGTGAGAATGAGCGTAATTTGATTCTTGTACCTATTATTTTATAAATTGCATTATTGTGAGTAATTATAGGTAACTCTCTTTTTATGTAGGGAACATGTTTGATTAATGTGGGTGATTTGTATGATATCTTTGATTGAGAATAAGCATGAGTTTGACAACTAGGTGAGTCAATGCTTTAGGCTAGGTTATTTTTGTGTAGTGTTCTTGAGTTTTCAATTGTGTTGAAACATGCGTAGTGTAGTAACTTGAATTATGTGTGGTCATTGTAGTACTAGCTTGACTATCTTGCATGTAGTTGAAGTGTGGAGTATCTTCAACTCATGATTCTTATAGTTAAGAATTGTTCAAGGATGAACAAGGCTTTAAGTGTGGGGTGGTGATGTTGGGTAAATTTATGCATTTTAGTGTTGCTATTCTAGCCTATTTAGCCTTGTTTTGAGGATGATTCATGTGATTGGTGATAAGGATATAAATGAGCATGTAAGCGTCCAAGTATGTTTTTAAAATATTTCATAGCATTTCCATAAAAGTTTTAATTCAAATTGATCATTTACAAGTCAACCGAGAAAAATGGTGTGACTAGCTTGAGTTAGGTGTTTGTCTAGTCTATTATATTGGGTTCTAACGTGTTTAATGAATTCTTTATTCTTTTATTATGTATTTATATTTGAAACAACTTGTTTTTAATGTTGAAGGGTCTATTGGATAAACACAAGAGCCAAAACAATAAGTAAAAAATCAAAGTGAATGAAGCCTATGCTTAGCTCGTGTTTTAGGTTCTCCATCTTTGATGTTGTGTTTTTTTTAGCGCTAAATTTTTGTGTTTAATTCTACAGGATTCTTGTTTAATGGATTATTATGATATATTAAGGATATATAATCTTCAAATTAAGTGTAAATAATTAAAAAAGTCTTGGAATAGATCACGAAAGCATAATCGTAACTTGACACAAATTTGGACACCTAAAATGTCGTGGGCGAGTGAGGGCATGTGGAATAGTATTGTGGTTCATGTTACATAACAAAAGACTCATAAGGACCCAAAACAGCGCGTACGTGTGGTATGCGTGCATCAAATTCTCCAATCTTATCATATACAGTGTGTGTCGCATTCTTCATTTCACCCCTTGATTGCATGTTAATTCCATGGCCAAAATGGCTTGGGCTTACCTTATTGCTATAAATACAACTTTGTCAAGGTTTTTAATCACTTTGGGACATCTTCGAGCACTAGAGTCTACCACATCTTCTTTTAAGGTTTTATCATTCTTTAATTTGGTTTCTTTATGGTTTGTGTCATCAATCCACGGGATTGGATGATGAATAATTCCATTAAAGGATAAACTACTTCTTCGAGGTAGGAATCCTATGAGTGGTCTCAAGGGAAAAAACTCATTTTTCACATTAGATATCTTAGTAGTACCACATTTCTTTAGCACCTAATAAGTGGAAAATTTGCCACTCATTTTCATTTAAACCCTTGCACACTATGGTACGTTAATTGCATAAGAGACTAGTTCTTTTATAAAATGCACTAATATCTAGTGTTTGTCATCTTATAGGAGAATCTAATGAAAAGGAGTTGAGATAAAAGCTTGAAATAATGAAAAGTGAACAAATTGAAAAAAGGGTGAAAGTGAAACTCTAGAGCATGATATCATATCACCACATTGTAGACTATGATCATGATTTGTAAATATGTAAACCGAGTTGCAATTGTAAGCTTAAGCCTAGGGAATCCAGGAGTCGATATAGATAGAAGAGTTGTGATAATAATCCAAGGCACCATGATAGCAATGGCGCGATTGCGGCACCTAGGCTTATGATCGCAGCTGGTCGAGCAGATTATAGGGAGAAAATTAGACTTTCACAAGACTCAATCCCAAGATATAAATGGCTAGACATTCCACATTTTTATCATAAAATTTCCAAGTTTTTAAGATTTTAGAATATTCTGTTGAGTGAAGAAACAATTGTTGGTGTGTTTCTAAGAGAGTTGTTTAACTTTTGGTTGAAATTGATGTTTAGGATTATACTTACATTTCTTAAGATGGCTGAACTGAATGCATATTTAGGTATATTTGTTTCCTTTAATTTATTAATTATCTAATATTATCCCTTGGGGTTATGGCTGATTAGGTGGAGAATAATGTGTGGGTGCTTATTGATTAGTCTAATTAATTAGTTTATTATGATTGGTTATGCTTTTGTTCCATGTTAAAATTAAGAATTGAGAGTGAAAGCCCTAATTGTCTTTGATCCCATATCATCCTTGAAAGAGGGATGTGGGTGAGAAGTAATTGCGAACAATAATTTGAATTAGCTTATTTCATAGAATCATCTTAGAAATAAGGGTATTACTTTAATTAGCTTATTTCACAACATCATCTTAGAAATATGGGTGCTAGTTGAGGTATATTTTGATTTGATAACACTCCTAAATCCATAATTATCTCAATATTGTTTGATTAAAGTTGTGTTTTACATTGTTCAGACAAATCCCCCAATTTAAATTTACTTGTTATTAAATGTTACAGTATGGTTTATTGCCTATTTAACTTCCAACACCCATAGGCTTTGAAATCTAAGTTTGCACTTCTCGTGGATTCGGCCCCAACTCTAGTTGGGTAATTATATTGGCAACTCCTACCTTACATCTCAACATATAAGTTTGAGCGATATCAAAAATGGCATCGTTGCTAGGGACTGAATAATAGTTTTTACTATTGTGGTATTGATAGTAACCTTGGGATAGCCGTGGTGTTTTAGTTTACATTACTTATTGTTTTTGTCTATTCTTAGGTGACGAATATAGAATAATACACGATACCATGAGCCAACATGATTGCAATGAAGGACCATTTAATTAGCTTGAGAATATGGATTATCTTGGAGATGCCAACTGTATTAGTACCATCTTCATTCCACCGGTGAAATAGAATAGTGTATTTAATTCCACTAATATAATGCTCCATTTACTTCAAATAAAGGGGTTATTTGGAGGACAAGCACATGAAGATGCCAATCTACACTTTAAAAATTTGATTAATATGTGAGCTCTATTTGATATTGCCTATATTTCACAAGATTCAATCCTATTATGACTTTGAACATTCTCATTGATAGGAGAACTGGTTCTGTAATACACCATATATTTCTAAGCTAGGAAGTGAGTAAGTATTCCTATGTATGAAATCTCCTATCCTGTGATTCATAATTGAATACATGACTTACAATGAATATCCTAGTGATAGGATAGCTTATGATGCATTAAGCAAGTTCATACGATTCACTTAAGGTAATACAAGCTAAGAGTTTTTGAATCCATCAAGTTTTAGTGTTTGATTTTGAAAGGTTCATATTTTAACAAGTATAACTCAATGTTAGTGTTGTATTTTGGATGATTTAGACCCATCAAATTGTAGAGAATTGAATTAGCTTTCTACCGATACCAATTTTGCCTTAATCCAATGCCCGAGCAAAAAGTTATGCCCATTTTCGTGAGAGAAAGTAAGCATAGATGATTGGTTAGGCGCCGCCTAATCCAAGTATAGGCGATTGGTTAGGCGCCGCCCAACCCAAGCATAGGCGATCACTTGGGCTCCGCCTAAGTCAATTTCAGGTGTCAAAAACACTCCGCCTTGAGTTATTTTAAAGGTAATTAAGTCTTTAAATACTCCTTACACGTCCTTAAACTTAACCCTACGAAATATATATCTTCTAAACAAACTGCAACCCTATTTTCATCTCAAAGCTCATCATCCAAGATCTCTAAAGGAGAAAAACAACTAGGGTTGCATAACTAAGCTTGAAAATCTGATTTCAAGGAAATTCCTCCATCAATCGTCAAGAATCTTCCTTCTAAGGTATGCGTAGTGTTCATCCATGGATTTCTTTCGTCCGTGGAATTCAAGAATCAATCTTTAAAATACAAAAGCTTGGTTGATTGTGGTCATATGATCATACCCTTGTTTATGCTTGATTGTTTTCCTCTTTTTCATTATAAAGTATGATTTCTATATTGTTGGGTGTTGATGATCATGTTGTTGATATTGGGTGATTCCCAAGATGGAATCTTTATATGTTTTTGTAAATTCATGATATCATATGAGTTGGAAACATGTAAATTT
>JAPEIP010000853.1:0-16586 GCA_026120095.1 Capsicum chinense
TCCTCCAAGAACCTTCAAGAATTAATCTTCTCAGGTATGTTAGGATTTCATCTATTGGTTCCTTACACCCATAGAGTCCAAGAATCCATTTTTAAAACTACAAGCTTATTTATTTATGATTTACAAATTGGATTTTATTCAGATTCTTGTCATTAATTGAGTTTCAATCCATGATTAAATCTTAAGTTCCATGAAATTAAAATAGCATGTATATTGAATTATGTAATTCCGTGTTATAACCCTTGATTTAGGAGGTTTAGGTATTGTAGTTAAAATGTTTATTTGTTGTTCATAATTATATGCATTAAGTTGTGCTCCCCAAGTGTTTGATGGAATGTCCATGTGAACTAAATGGTGAAATCAAGACATGCTAGCATATCTACAAGCTTATGCCCTACAAGTGTTTGATAAAATGTTTCTATGAATGAATTATGAACAAGTGAACATTGTTATGCTTTATCAAGATCATGCTATGCTTTACTTTTCATGCTATCGAGTCTTGGGGCATTCAATGCTAAAAAATCTAGCTGTTTACCTAGAGCTACAATAGTTACAAAATACTCCCAGTTAGGTCACAAAATCATAGTACTTAATCAGTTAACAGAACTCATTAAGCTCAGTCTGTTACAACATCAGTAAAACTTAGTATCTGTGCAGTTCAGTATAATAATCAGTGTCATTCAGATAGAAGTAGGACTCAGCATCGAATGAACCCAAGGATAGGGGCTCACCTTCCAATAGAGGGTGTGATCCATAGAAACAGTCCTTGCATTCCAGAACTATGTAGCCAACATAGGTTGAGACATCAATATGCCAGTTGAGGGTTGATGATGTGTTTTAACCTTCCAGTTGAGGGTACCACCGTTCTCATTCAGGGCACCTGCTAGATGAGGGTGACTCTTCAGTTGTCTTACCCATGTCATGGTATTGACACCCTTCCAACTGTGGTTATAGGTTGTACCCTAGTTATCTTATTTGGGGCATGTCGGTTAGATGACTACCTCCCATAGTTTCAGTTTCAGTCTCAGTATAGAACTCAGTTCAGTTCTATAGAATCAGGACTATTAGACGTAGTCAATCAATATCAATAATTTAGATATCAGTAATCTCAGATATCAGTTACTCAGTTATCAAAACTCAGTACTCAGCTTCAAAAAGCCTTACGTATATGCACAGTATTGCATACTTAGTATTTTTACAGTAGTTCCAGTTAACCCTGTACTCTTATTCAGTTACTTTATATCATTCAGTCAGTTATTGTTCATGCATATGAACCATTTCATTCATCCTTAGCTCATCTAGCATGCCAATATATTCCACGTATCGATCCATACTCTTTCTTTGTACTATGATATGCCATATCATAGGTTCGAATGCTTAGGTTCCTGACCATGTATAGACAGATTAAGTTAGCAGCATCAGATTAAGTAGTGAGTCCTCATCTATCGAGGATATGCTTTTATTTCAGTATTTCATAAGTTTTAGTATTTCATAGTCGAAGTTAGTTGGGGGCTTATCCCATCAACTCCACTTTCAGACAATTCAGTTAGAGAATTTTTAAACTAGACTAGTTCAGACAGTATTTCATATTTCATATGTTTTATTAGATATCATTATAGTTGTTATTCTTTATCAGTATTCAAATTATGAACCTTATGTCATTTCAATCTATTTTCTGTATTATTACAGTATTATCATCTAGTGCTCACAGCAGGTACCAGTCATGGCTTAGCTTGTGGTCCTTTGGGGTTGTAAGCACCGTGTGGTGTCCGAGGTGCAAACTTAAGGCGCTACAGACTTACAATATGATTGAAGATCTAGAAATAAAATCTAGTGGTGAATCCTATTAAGATACTGGGGATTCACAGAAAATTGATGATTAGATCATCGTCGAATTAAACGAGGAGTGTAATATATATGAAATATCTTTGTGTTATGGAGTTTCTTAAAAAAGAATAAGTTCTAAGATCTAGAATCCTAAGCCTTCAAACTTTTGCATTATATGTGTGTCTCCAGATAATGTATTTATGGAGGAGTTCAAAGAAAGGGGGAGCTCAAAAAGTCAACATCATAAAACTCAACAAGGATAAATCAATGATAGAAAAGCTTCATCATTTGACAAAGAAAGCGGAGTTGGGAAAAAACTACTAAGAGTTTTACCAAGGTATGGTTCAAAGCTTCGCTTGAGTTCTTCTGCAATAAGTTTGGGATAGATTCCAAAAAATTACTTTAAGGGGGGAGTGTGAAAAATATCAAGAGTAGAATTTTTGGCAGAATGAATATCATACTTTTCCAGTTAAATTTCTAGAATAGTCTAGTGAATGAATATCATAGTTTTCTAGTTAAGTTTCTAGAATAATCTAGTGTGGTCACTTGGTTAAGCAATTTGTGAAAATATCTAGAGTAGAAAATATAGAACTAGAATTTTCTTGTGGATGTATATAGAAGAATATTTAGAATCATCCATGGGAAAATATAAATAGGAGTCTCATTGTACATTTGTAACAAACCCCAAAACAATCCAATTAAAGAAGTCTTCTTTAATAACAAAGCTTCTCTTTCATAGCTTCTTCTTCTTTAGTTAAATCTTTCGATCTTAGTTAATGATCTTCGGTGTTGGAACCTTGAAGTTTTGATGAATGACAATATGAATAAAACAAGTTGATATGAGTTAATTCAGTGCAACTGGAAACTTCAACTTAATGATCACATGGGCAATAGAACAAGTTGAATTTAATTCAAACACATGATGATAAGGGAAAGAAAGTTGAGTTGAAAAAGGAGTCCTACGTAAAGAAAGAGTTTCACTTTTGAGCAAATCTTGAAGAGTCCTATATGTAGAAGGAGAAAGATTCTGCATATTCAAGATGTCTACGTAAGATAGGAAACATATAAATTGAAGGACTCTTTGTTAGATCAATGAAGTTTTTGATGACTGACATATGAATGGAACATATTACTTGACCTGGTCTAAGCATAGGAAGGCAAGTTTCAGGTTTTACTGATAGATGCAGATAAAGATTACTAAAAGTTAGGAATGAATGAGCAAGCCTAATTCTGATATACTCAAGCTACGGATCACGTGAGAAATTGAAGAAGTTGTGGTTGAGTAAAATACTTGAAGATAAGTTGATTTAAAGAGTTGAAGTTTGACTACAACACATTGTAAGTTGTATGTTGAATTTATTACAAGGTGGACACAACATTAAAACAAAGCAAGCTACATCATTCAGAAGATGAGTCGATCAAGGAGTTCTACAAGAAAAAGAGTTCTACTCAATCTAGGTGAGAGAGAGAAGTGGAAACAACAATAAGAGTGAAAGCAGTCCAATTCAACATAGGAAAGGACATCAACTAAAAGGAGTCCAATTCAAGATAAGAGAGGACATCAACTGAAGGGAGTCCAATTCAAGATAGGAAAGAAAATCAACTACAAGTCTCCATCAGGGTTGCTTTAAATACAAAGGAAGAGTTTTAAAGCAAGACACGAACTTAAAAAATAGAAAATCACAATTGACAGATTTACTTCACGAAGTTCTATTCAATCACTGAATAAATATATTGAAGAACTAGGTCCTAAATATAGAATCCAGCTAAGAGTTTTAGTTTGATTTTTAGAGCTTTTCATTATGTTTGAGCTATTGATGTAATATTAGTTTCATTATATTATAAACTGAATTAGGAGATAGTCTTTGAGTTAGGGAAAACCCAGAAACTTTAAGAACGCATACCTTGGGAGGTGTGTGTGTAGTTAGGAATTAGAGTTTATAATTCCTAGTCATTAAGTTAAAAGGAATTAGAGTTTATAATTCCTAGTTGTTGAGATATATGGATCAGAGTTTATAATTCCTATTTGTTGGTTACAAGAGTTTTGTAATCAGTCGTTATTGAGGCTCAGAGTTATTTAGTGAAGTTGAGGTTAAATCCTGTAAAGGTACAGGTCACGGTTTTTTACACCTTTTGAGCCGGGTGTTTTCCATGTAAAAATCATTGTGTTCTTTACATTTTATTTTATTTCTTCCTTGAATCACGTCAGTTGAACACGTTAGGCAACTTATTCCATCGATAAGCAAAAGTTCAACGAAAATAAGATAATCAGTAGGGCATGAGCTCTAACAAGTGGTATCAGAGCAAGGTTGACCTAAAAAGGGCTAGCACCTAAAACAAATATCAATATGATGAATTCCGCACCACCTTCTGGTCACAGTGAAGTTCAATCCATTATTAGACCTCAACTCTTTGATGGTTCTCACTTCATTTGGTGGAAAGATAGGATGGAAACATTCATTCAAGGGGAAGACTATGAGTTATGAGAATATACAATGGTAGCAGCACGGGATTTCACTCAGATGATAATAAAGTTGATGAAGCAACACTCATGACTCTTTGAGATTCAGACTTGGAGGAAGAAGATGATGCTTCTGAGGTAAGTATACTTGAACTTAAAGAAAAGTTGCATTTGTTTTCAAAAACAAAACTTATTTCCTTGATGAGTGCACTAATTGATGACTTCCAAGAATCAAATTCTGATAGGGATGAGTTGTTCAACAGTCTTGGAAGAATCAAATTTGAATTTATTGATTTAAAAGCTTGCAAGAACACTGTAGAATAGGAAAACTGCTCTCTCAAGAAATAGGTTGTGCAACTTGATTCCTCAAATAATGATCTTAAGTCTGAAGTTCTAAAATTGATACTTTTTGAAAAAGGAAAAAATACCAAAAGTAAAGAATAAGAAAAACTTGAACTTGAATTGGTCAAGTACAAAGAAGAGTGCAATAATGCAACAGAAATGGTGAATAAACTGAGTCAAGAAGTCTCTAAACTAAAACTTGACCTTGAAAGAGCAAACAGGTGGATAAATTCCTCAAGAATTGTTCATAAGTTGAGTGAAAGATATCACAGTGAAAAAGCTAGTTTGAGTTTTCTCAAAAGTCTTGATGATAATCAAGACTTGTGCTATATCTGTGGAAACATTGGACATCCAACCACTGAATGTCCAGTTGCTGCCAAAAGCAGATCCAACAGTCTAAATATGGCAAATAAACTATCTCAGACCAAGAAAAGGATAACTAAACCTAGTCAGAGAAATAAGTCACGTAACCTGTTGCCTGCATGGGCTAGAAGAAATTTGATTAATCTATTTACTCATAAGAAAGAACCAAAGCTTGTCTGGGTGCCTAAAGTTAACTCCCAATTTTTTTTGCAGGTGAGAGTGAAAGGAGGCAATCAAAATTTGTGCATAAATAAAGCTTGCTCAAGGCATAAGACTAGAAGAAAATAAAGTTTCTTTCACTCACTACATTTAAAGAGGGAATGGATCATTTGAAAGATAGCCAGATTTGTAGTGCTCATGTAAGGGGGAAGCAAGAGAGATTTTTTAAAAAAAATTGATTGGGGGAGCAACAAATAAATAAATAATTTGTTGTACCACAGGAACTGATGAGCATGCATAGGAATATGTTGTATCACCTGGTTCAATTGTTGTACAAACTAAGGGCATATTGATAGGGGGAGCAACAAATAAATAAATGGATGCATCAATAAAACCAACACAAGTTGCTGGTAATTTTGTTGGTAGTTCATAAAAATTGGTGTTGTCAAAAGAATATTGAGATATCTCATGGAAATCAATGGCTTGAGACTATGATATCTAAAGGAAAGCAATTTCACTCTTGAGGGCTATAAAAATGTTGACTATGTGGGTTACTTAATTGACTGGAGAAGCACCAAAGGCACTAAGTAGAGAGCATTTTGAAAGGAATAGGTTAAACTTGGGATGATTAAAATTGCATGAACTCCCCTCAATGATTGACTAGAATAATTATTTTTCTTTTGAATCTTATTAGCTAAAAAGTTATTCTATTCAATCTTGCACATTTAGTTATATGTCCCAATTCTAGATTTTTGACTTTTCTAACCTAATTTTGTATTAGATTGTGCAGAAAAATAGGTACAAGCAAGCAATTGTGACCACAAAGTTCTTCTTATCAGGTGTGTTCTACATTTACATAAGCATAGGCTGTCTAAGTTGAAACAGTTGAGCACACCTGTTTAATTCCACACACTTCATCCTCTACTTATCTAATAAAGCTAATGAATTATTGACCAAACTTTTTTTTATTCTCTCCAAATGGGTGTGCACAAATGTGTTAATCCTATACCAGAAATTCCTTCTTCTTTCTTAACCAAAATATCTATTGTGTACCATGGATTTGCCAAGATTGATCATCAATCACATGCAAAATATGTTTTTGAAGAATGAAAAGGGACATACTTTCCCTTTTAGTTCCTAATTGGTTATTTTTTTAGGACTTCTCAATCCTAAATCAGGTTTGACTTATAATAAAAATAGATGACTTGAACAGATGAATCATGTTGCTCTACCTATTTCAATAAGAAGGGCTAACACTCATTTGAAAAAAAAATTTGAACTAGAAGATACACAAGACAGTCATGAAATGGAATAAGAGGTCCTTAAGGCTAGGATCATGACTTTGAAGCTTGACCTTAATTGATAGAGGGATGAAAATGTTGAAGTCATTCATCAGTTGACACAGTTGATATCACCTGTTCCACCTTCCTCATCAGCTCCTCACTATTTTTATCCTTAGCTATGTCCCACTTTTATACCATATTTTTTAATGCTCAATTATTTTGCTTTGTTCAGTACTAGCTTAGGTTTAATATTGAACATGCACTGTCAGTTAAATATAATGGTTATGTTTGCTAAATTGACTCATATTTTTCCTCTCTTTAATACATTACTAGGCTGGCTAAAGTATTTGTTTGATTGTTTTAGTGATAGCCCCAGTGGCCATGAATAGCATAACAAATCACTTTGGCTAGTATATTATTGCATTGAAATGGTTTTTTGATGATGCCAAAAGGGGGAATATAAGAGGGTTGTGTAATGTTTATAACCCATTGACTAACTTGTTTCATTCTAGTGTTTTATACTTTAGTGCCTACAGGTGAAGATATTTGAATGCACAAAGACAAGAGGTTTGTCATCATTAAAAAGGGGGAATTTGTTGGAACCTTAAAGTTTTGATGAATGACAATATGAATGAAACAAGTTGATATGAGTTAATTCAGTGAAACTGAAAACTTTAACTTACTATCACAAAGGGAATAGAACAAGTTGAATTTGATTCAAACACTTGATGATAAGGGAACATAAATTGAATTGAAAAAGGAGTCCTACGTAAAGAAGGATTTCACTTTTGAGCATATCCTCAAGAGTCCTATGTGTAGAAGGAGAAAGATTCTACAGATTGAAGATGTCTACGCAATATAGGAAACATATAAATTGAAGGACTCTTTGTTAGATCAATGAAGTTTTTGATGGCTGACACATGAATGGAATATGTTACTTTGACCTGGTCCAAGCATAGGAAGGCAGGTTTTAGGTTTTAATGATAGATGCAGACAAAGATTGCTGAAAGCCAGGGATGAGTGATCAATCCTAATTCTGAGATACTCAAGCTACTAATCACATGAGAAATTGAAGAAGTTGTGGTTGAGTAAAATAATTGAAGATAAGTTGATTTAAAGAGTTGAAGTTTGACTACAACACATTATAAGTTGTATGTTGAATTTATTTCAAGGGGATAGAACATTAAAACAAAGCAAGCTACATCATTCAGAAGATGAGTTGATCAAGGAGTTCTACAAAAAAAAGAGTTCTACTCAATCTAGGAGAGAGAGAAACGGCAACAACAATAAGAGTGAAAGTAGTCCAATTCAACATAGGAAAGGACATCAACTAAAAGGAGTCCAATTTAGGATAGGAGAGGACATCAACTGAAGGGATTCCAATTCAAGATAGGAGAGGAAATCAACTGAAGGTATCTATCAGGGTTGCTTTAAATACAAGGGAAGAGATTCAAAGCAAGACACGCACTTAAAAAACAAAAAAACACAATCGACAGATTGACTTCATGAAGTCCTATTCAATCACTGAAGAAACACATTGAAGAACCAGGTCCTAAGTATAGAATCCTGCTAAGATTTTTAGCTTTGATTTTTAGAGTTGTTCATTGTTTTTGAGCTTTTGATGTAATATTAGTTTTAGTGTGTTATAAACTAAATTAGGAGACAGTCTTCGAGTTGGGGAAAACCTAGAGACTTTGGGAACGCATACCTTGGGAGGTGTGTGTAGTTAGGAATTAGAGTTTATAATTCCTAGTCATTGAGTTAAAAGGAATTAGAGTTTATAATTCCTAGTTGTTGAGATATAGGGATCAGAATTTTTGATTTCTATTTGTTGGTTACACGAGTTTTGTAATCAATCGTTATTGAGGCTCAGAGTTATTTAGTGAAGTTGGGGTTAAATCCCGTAGAGGTGCATGTCGTGATTTTTTACACCTTTAGATCAGGGTGTTTCCCAAATAAAAATCATTGTGTTCTTTACTTTCTATTTTACTATTTCCTTGAAACACGTCAGTGGAACACGTCAGGCACCCCGTTCCATCGATAAGCAACACTTAGGCGAAAATAAGATAATAGGGCACGAACTCTAACATTGGGCTAGCAGAAGGTCTCTTAATCACACTTTTCTTCTGCTATTTTCTACAGTCAGGTGATTATCGTAGCTTACCAATCATTGAAATGACCCTAAATAGGAATATATGGAGGTCAATGATTAAGATAGAAAATTAGTAGGTAGTCGCTCACTACTGTTAGTATTGCTTGTCCTATTCTTCAATTTTAGTGTTACTTGTTGTTTCCTTAGCTTCAGTTATCGTACATTTTGTGGTTGCTTCTTCTTGTTTTTAGTTGTTTTCCTCATGGAATCCTTGCCACCGTATTTATTTTACTTGTTTTTTTTTTTTGAATATGCTTCAGTTGAGATGTTCTATTGGAATCAGTCTCTTTATATTCATAAGGTTGGGTTAATGTTACATACAAACCACTCTCCCCAAGCCTCGGTTATGATTATTTCTAATATCTCAGAATGGATGTTTATCCCTTTCCATAGTATTACTAATTGGATCATATATAACAGCTTCAATATTCTTGTATTCATTCTTGTGTATCATAAGAGTACTTCCCAACCCTTTCTTGCAAGAGAGGCCATGATTTGGTTCTCCTTGTTTTTGCAATCAGTTAAGTGAGAATTTCTTCTTTCATACTTTCGTCACCTGAAATAGGACGATTACAGAAACTCCCTAACCCTTTTATTCCAACAGTCACTTTTCACGCTCTCCGTCTCTCCTCTTTCAGGAGACTCCGGTCTTCCAGTAGATTTTTTTGGGATTATATAAGTTGAGAAAAAGCAGTAATATGTACATTTCTAGTTAAGCTAGTCAAGATCAACAATTAATTAACTCTCTTCCTTGCCTCGAGAATAATACATCAACCATCAAAACATCATTCAACCTCGTTACATAAGCTTATACATAACCAAACTCATAAATTGTTGAAGCAACTTCAGCTACAAGAACTAGGATTTTTAACGACCAATACTAATGACGGTACATGAATCCAGTCCTTATAAATATACTTATGGCGACCAAAAAAATTCAGTTCTGAAAAGCCAATATTTAATTCAACACTAACGATGGTATAAACTTTCCTTAAAACACATATTATCCGGTCACAAAAACCAAATTATGAATAAAAAAGAGGAGCTTCTTTTTCCCTAATCCACCCTCCGCCCACCCTGATACGGGAATAATCACGGATATGGGCATAAGAGGGTGCGCATTGGTCCCGAGACTTGGTGTGTGTAATTGAAGGGCAAAAGAGGACTTAATTTCACACAAAAACAGCCCACTACATACACTAGATGGGAGTCTCTTCATTAAAGGGCCTTTTGGTCATTTTAACTTCCATTTTGTAATTGCTATTTAAGAAACATGTTAGGGTTCCATTCAACATATTTTTGATGATATTTATGGGAGTAGAACACTTGTTACAAGCTCTCTCTAGATGGAGGAGTGACCAAACCGAAACTAGGGCACTATACAAGGGTGGAATCACTTGTATATTGAATTTGGTTGGAAACACTGATGCTTGGGAGGTGAAATCCGAACTTGTATCTTTGTAAGAGATAGGTTTATTATTGTGGGTAGCCTTAAGGGTCCAAGATTGTTCACTCTTGGGTTCTTAATATTATTCCTTCATGAGGTCTATCTATCTATCCTTTTTACTTTTATTGTAATCTTGTTTAGAGTTTGTGTTATAATCTTGTGTTCTTCTTCTTATTGTTGAATCTGAATCTTGTGACTTTGTGTTCAACTTGTTCTTCATGTTTTGTTTCTGTTTTTAGTGTCAAAACACCAAATTATCTTGTTGTTTCTTGTTATTCTTGAATCTGAGAGTGGTCACCAAGATAGGCCTCGGTTCCTTTGAACTTGTGGACTGGTGTATGTTTTCTTGTGTTCTTGGTCATTCTTGTATCATTTGGTATCAGAGCCATCTTTGATTTTGTTCTAACAAGATCAATCTTGGGCTTGAGACTTAAAAACTACAAAAAAAAAAAAAAAACTGAAAACTGAAAATTTCCTGAAAAACAGATTTTGTGTTCTTGAGTTGTTCTTGGCCGAGAAAGTGTTGTTCTTGTTGTTAATCTTGACCGAGGCTTCTTGTAGTGTCTAGTTCTAGTAGTCCTTTGGCGTGTATTGTTGTTTCTTGTGTTAGGTTCATGATTCACTAACATTAAAAGGTGTCTAGATCTATATTTGAGCTTAAACTTGTTAAAGTTGTGTTGTGAACAAAGACGTAGGCAGAAATTTGGTGGTTTGTTGTGGAGGGTTGGCTATTGGATGTGTGGAACTTGTTGTTGTTCTTGGGAGATTGTTGTTGGTTTTCCTTGTGGTTGTGTTATTGAAGTTCTTCACACCTTCATACCTTGTTAAAAATAAAGTGTTTATTTGATCCAAAAGGGTGAAGGAAAAGGTGTAGAAATTTGTTTGTCTTGCAAGACCCCAACCACCAAAGAATTTTCATCACATCTCAACCATTCTCCATAAAACAAGGGTTCATGTTTTAGGGGATGTAAAAGTCTAGTCAAGGACTTTTTGAATCTTGAGATTTGAAATTGAAAGAGAGTTCCAAGACTTGTAGTCTTCCCTCCATTAACCAAGGTTCACCTTTTCAATTTGTAAAGTGATCAAGACTTCAAATTGGTGAATAAAATGGCGCCAAAACCGTGACCAATAGTGGGATGCCACGTCATCACGTTACTGTTCACGCAGCATATTTTAAGCTCAAACTTTAGATTTCTTAGTTTCATTTTATTGTTTCTTTAGTTTCATTTGTTGATTCCATTACTAACTTACAAGCTAGTACTAGATTGTAAATTAGTTTGAACCCGTTCTTCGTGTTAACTTTTCTTTGTGAGTCGTAATTATTTTGAGTCATTTAATACGTCCTTGTGTTTTCCTTACTCCTTGTAGTCCTTGTCAACACTGGATTCACCTCTCAACACCACTTGGAGTACAAACAAGCTTGTAACACTTGTGAGATTGAGTGTGAGGATCCGAGAGTCAAGAAATAAAAAGAGAGAGTGGGGATGTTTTTGTACAACTAATGTGTTTTCTGTTTTTGTAGGTATCTCCTTTGCCATAATGGACACCATTTTGGCCCTCCTTGATGCTATGTCCCGAGACCTTTGTAGGGCGAATGCGGGTCTTGAAAAAATTGGCTCGTATGTGGTAACTATGAGTGAGAGGTTGGATCGAATAGAGAGTCGAAGGAACTCTCATGCTTTTACTCTCGATACTTTACTTCCAATGACCAATCCTCCAAGATCATCACCTAATGCCGCAAGCCAAGCTCCAAATAGGCCACAAAACCGAGACATAACTCGGCTCATTTCCCGACAAATCGATCAAGTCCAACAAGGACTTGGACGCCAAATGCCTATACTAAAACTGAACTCTCCGATCCAAGATCCACTTAACCAAAGGCATCAACTTTAACCAATTCAAATTCCTTCTGTCCAAGCTCCAAAACCGAAGCTCCGCTTCACTAAACCAACCCTCTTGACCAAAGCTTCATTTTACCAAAATTGATATTTCCATGTAGAGGAGAAGGGAAGAAAGGGACATGAAGTATATGGAGTCTACAATGATGCATATATGATGGAAGAGAAGTTGAGGGGAAGACGTAGGGAACCACAAGGAACCCGCCACCAAGAAAAGAGGTGGGATGTGTTTAGTGTTTCCTTTATCTTTCACTATGTGTTTCGGATGAGGATGAAGACAAGACTCAAAATGGAGAGGAAGCCGAGGTTCAACATGAAGAAGTTGGCCAAGACTTGTGTTAATGAGCTCTCGGTTTCCTCATGTTCTTTGCGGACTGTTTTTGTGCCATTTCTTTGCGGACTGTTTTGTGCCTTCTCATGTTTTGCAGGCTGTTTTGAATGGTTTCTTTTGAAGTGATCAAGTGAACGAGGTGAAGCCATGAATTTTTGGGCAAATTCCTCTCAAAATTGAGAGGATGATACGTGAATAATCACGGATATGGGCTTACGAGGGTGTGCATTTGTCCCGAGACTTGGTGTGTGTAATTGAAGTGCAAAAGAGGACTTAATTTCACACCAAAATAGCCCACTACATACACTAGATGGGAGCCTCTTCATTAAAGGGCCTTTTGGTCATTTTAACTTCCATTTTGTAATTGCTATTTAAGAAACATGTTAGATTTCCATTAAACAGATTTTTGATGATATTTGTGGGAGTAGAACACTTGTAACAAGCTCTCTCAAGATGGAGGAGTGACCAAACCGAAACTAGGGCACTATACAAAGTTGGAATCACTTGTATGTTGCATTTGCTTGGAAACATTGATGCTTGGGAGGTGGAATCCGAACTCGTATCTTTGTAAGAGATAGATTTATTGTTGTGGGTAGCCTTAAGTGATACCAAACTCCCCAAGAACACAACAACATAAACACCAAAATCAGTCCACTAGTTCAAGAACTATGGACCCTTTTGATGACCTCTCTCGGATTCGCAAGAACAACAAGAAGGGAAGTGATATCAAGAGTAAAACACACTAAAACAGAAAAAAACTTGATGAACAAGATGCAATAACAACAACACATGGTTACAAAACAAGAACACAAATGGATTAGACTAGATATAGACAAATGATTACAAAAAAGTAAAGATAGATAGATAGACAAAGGGATAGTATAATATTAACAACCCAAAAGATTATTCCACTTTTGTACATTTAATATCACACACAACCTAAACCTATCTATTACGTTACCTTAAGGGAACCAAAATTCCCAAGCAATCTCCACTTCTAAGCAAATGATCAACACAAGGATTCCACCTTGTCCAAGAATTCCACCTTGCTAAAGACTCTCAAGAGGCTTCAAAATATATTCTCCAAAAATCCCCCCAAAAATGACCTAATGAGGTTCTATTTGTACCTAGGTTAACTTATTACAAATGACTAAAAAACCCTTGCATAGGGCGGATGAACAGTAAACGCGGATGAACAGAACAATTTTGGAGTTTGTGGGACTTGTTCTCTACACTTCAAAGCTTGTTCCTTGAAGGGGAAGCCCCTGAGCTCGAGTTTTGACGCATTGAACCCCGATCATGATCGTACCCGTATCATCCTCCCCTCCTTAAAAAGGATTCGTCCTCGAATCCGAACTTTGCAAAGCAATAGGAAGGAAAAGCAAACAAAAGCTCCTCAAGGTATGATGGTTAGGATTAGTGTAATCAATCATAGCATCTTGCCAAGGTGGCTCAAATTTCACATATACTCAAACATCCCTCTTACCCAAATACCCTACCAGGGGAGAATCAACTAGTTTATCCACATAAGTGTGACAAAAAACAAGGAAAAAATGTCGCTTATCAAGTGGAAAACATAGACTCTTCTTGGAACAACAATTAGACTTGAAAGCCGAGAGAGGAAAGCCATACATTACATGCATATTCAAGTCATTCCAAAAGACATCCTCATCACCACACTTCAAATAATCACCAGAATAAAATGGGTAGAGTGTCCATGGGAATGGGTTGGGAATACACTTCATTACCCCAATACTACTACAATAATGATCAAATGTCCCCTCTATACTATCATGGTCAATAACAAAAATAACTAAAAGGTTATCCTTAGTCATTCGGCCAACATGTTCAACATCATCATTTTCACACACAAGTTGGTCTTCATGACTTCCATAAGACAATGTGCTAACACTTTCCTCATTGGATTCAACACTAGGTCAATCAACTAGTGTATCCACAATCTCAAGTTGTACATTATCATCAAAAAATGAAGGCACATTCGGCTCACTTAAAGACAAACTATCATTCACACATAGTTGACTATTATCCTCATTCACTAGAGTTCAAAAGTTAGTTTGATTACCTTGTCGCTCCTGTGGAGCATGTCCACTCATGGGAATTTGATTAGAAAGGCTTGGATGCTCCATCAAGTTATCTAACTTCTTGTACAGAGAGCCTTTCGTCCCTTCCAATCTTCCTTCCATTCTGTCCATTATTCGCCTATCTATGGCATCAAGCCTTGCCATGATGGATTTAACCCAACTAGGCATTTCATCTTCATTCGTCATTGTACCCATCAAGGGCTACTAAGTAAACAACACGGAAACAACAAAAACATTAAGATTAGCAAAAATCAGTCCACAATTCGTCACCATACAGTCCACAATGCGTCTCAAAATAGTCCACAATCCCTCACTTTCACACTATGGATTTTTCACTCAATTGGCCTTACAAGTGTTGATAACTCGCTTATACTCCAATGAGGTTACTTGGTCCCAATTGTGGCTCGAGGTCGGAGTAGATTCTTGTTTGAAATGACTCAAATAAGTAATGTACGAACTTGAACCAAAAAAGATACTAAAACTCAAAAGTGAGAAAATCACACAACAAACAACGTTAACATGAAGAATGTACACAAAACTAACTTACAAGCTAGTAGGGTATTACTAGGTTGTCAATTAGTGTCGAGCAAACAAACAAAACTAGGAAGCAATAAAATGAAACTTTGAAATATAAAATTTGAACTCAAAAATGTTGTGAGAACAGTACTTTAGTGACGTGGCAGTCCACTATTGGCCTCGAGTTTTATCAAAATTTTATTTTCCAATTTCAAGTCTTGATCAATATACAATTTAGAAATGGTGGATTTGGTTAATGGAGGGAAAAGTGGTCTTGGAGCATTTTTGTTCAAATTTCAGAAGCAAAAATTGACTTCTTTGAACTTTCTCCTTGAAACAAGGTCCTTAAATCAAGAAAAAGTAGATGATAAGTCTTTGAAGTGATAGGACAAGTCTTTCACTAACAACTACTACAAGCTTGTCTTTCACCTTTTTAGATCTAGTTTGCACTTTAAGGATTAACAAGATGATAAAAAAGTGAAGAACGTTAAAAACACAACAACAAATCCAAGAACAACAACAATTTCAGTTTCCAACTCCACTACAATAAGACCATCAAATCGTCCAAGGTTTAGGTAACAACAACATCCAACTCGGACACACCTTGTTAACATCAACAACTTCAACAAGTTCAAGTTCAATCTTAGGTTTGGACACTTTTTAGTGTTGATGAGAAAAAAACCAACACTACAAACACTCTATACAAACAAAAGACTACAAGTTCTAGACACACAACAAATAAATCTTGGCCAAGATAACAACAACACAATTTTCGGTCAAGAACACAAAATGGACAGATTTGCACTTTTCTAGAAATGTTTTTAAGTTTTCAGCTTTTTTTTTTCTTTTTTGAATTTTCGTCTAAGAGAACCCAAGATTGGTAGTGTAGGAACACAACCAGCCTTGCTCTGATACCAAATGATACCAAATTCCCCAAGAACACAACAACACAAACACCAAAATCAGTCCACTAGCTCAAAAACTATGGAACCTTTTGATGACCTCTCTCGGATTTGCAAGAAGAACAAGAAGGGAAGTGATATCAAGAATAAAACACACTAAACCAGAAACAACACTTGATGAACAAGATGCAATAACAACAACACATGGTTACAAGACAAGAACACAAACGGATTACACTAGATATTGACAAACGATTACAACAAAGTAAAGATAGATAGATAGACAAAGGGATGGTTAATATTAACAACCCAATAGCTTTTTCCACATTTGTACATTTAATATCACACACCACCTAAACCTCTCTCTTACGTGACCTCAAGGGAACCGAAATTTCCAAGAAATCTCTGTTTCTAAGCAAATGATCAACACAAGGATTCCACCTTGTCCAAGAATTCTACCTTGCTAAAGACTCTCCAGAGGCTACAAAATATATTCTCTAAAAATACCCCAAAAATGACCTAATGAGGTTCTATTTATACCTAGGTTAACTTATTACAAATGACTAAAAAACCCTTGCATAGGGCGGATGAACAGTAAACGCGGATGAACAGAACAATTTTGGAGTTTGTGGGACTTGTTCTCTACACTTCAAAGCTTGTTCCTTGAAGGGGAAGCCCCTGAGCTCGAGTTTTGACGCATTGAACCCCGATCATGATCGTACCCGTATCATCCTCCCCTCCTTAAAAAGGATTCGTCCTCGAATCCGAACTTTGCAAAGCAATAGGAAGGAAAAGCAAACAAA
>JAPEIP010000860.1:1036-11946 GCA_026120095.1 Capsicum chinense
AGATGGCTTTGAATTATGCTCAAAACGGTCCTCCGTGCATGTTCTTGTATCAACGAGGTGACCAATTCTTAAGCCTCTATGTGTGGGCCTCCAAAAATGTCAAAAATGTCGTTCAAAGATAAGGTGGCCATTTGTCCCGTATCAGGTAATGTATTTATATAATAATATTTTGTTTTGAATAAATGGTTTTATAATTTAATAATGCTCGAGGTCTAGTAATGCTTACACAAAGATTAAAGATTAAGTGGTAAGGGTTATCCTGTCTAGAGTAGAGTTTGGTATGTGCCCGCGCAATCCATGATTAATTTTGTGATGATAAGCTCATTATACCATATGGGAATTGTGGTTTCAATTTTTATAATCCACAAGATGGGCCCACATGTGATTTTTAGCTAATTATTTCCTTGGAATGTAAATTCGTAATATAGTTATTGTTAATCTCATCTTGATGCTTAGAATATTATTTTGATAGCATGGTAGTAATAGGAGGCTTCTTGGAATGAATCGAAACTCTGTGTTAGTATTATTTATTATTTATTAGTTTTTGTTCAAGTATGACACCTAGTTACTATTTATTATTTAATAGTTTTGGTCTCTGTCTGTCACCTTGTGTTCCTATTTAACACTTCTTAGTTTCAATTTTAGTCAGACATCTTCTATTCTTATTATCAATTAGTTCTAATTTGAGTTCGACATTTGTAATATTATTATATTGATCTTAAGTTGGAAATATGGTAAAGACTTGTATTATTTATGATTATGGCTAGAGAAGTAGTATATGGTACTCATATCACTCATCTTGGCTCATTTTATGTTCATTACTATTACAGCTAAGCATTTTTTTTACTTATATTTGATTTACCTTATTTCTATAGCATAGCCTATTATTTTCATTTCTGATCATCCCTTGTTGCCTTGAGTATGTATTCATACTTTATTTATACTTTTTTTGTAATTGAGCTCAGTCGGCCTATGATACCTACTAAAGTACCTATAATTTTGTACTCATACTATACTTCCACATGTTTTTCCCTTAGTAGATCCTAGTATGACTCATCACCGTTGATGTTGAATTTAAGTTTTGCTATTGACTGGAGAGTCAGGTGAGCTTTCAAATCCCAGAGCTAATCTTTCTCCTTCTAGTTTTGTGATAGTTTTATTTTGTAAATCCTAAGACTACTTTGCATATTTTACCACGATCTAATGCTCTTTTTGATATTGTGGCTCTTGCACTGACCTTAAAAGTTCATGGGGGAATTTCTTTGATTTGTTTTATCCTCTTCGAGAGCTCTTGTATGTCATACTCATGTGTGTATGTATGTATGTGTGTGTGTATATATATATATAGAGAGAGAGAGAGAGTGAGAGAGAGAGATTTTTTCTTGTTGCTTTTGATTACTATTCTAGCCTATGGTTTGGCTTACCTACTAGTAGGATAATGTAGGTGCAATCATGACCTGAGAAATTGGTTTGTGACCATCTGTTATTAGAGTGAGGTTCACCGATGTCATTGGTACAAAAGCAAGTGTTTAGTAGAGTCCCATGGATCGATAAGATGATGTTCATACCCTATCTTTTGAAGGCTACAAGAAATTGTTAGGAAAATCACACCTTTTTCATTATTTTACATGTTTCTGTAATGGTTTCTAGATTCTTGTTTTGTTCTTCATAAATGGCTCTAATGCTAGCCATTATAGCAGGGGATGGGACCTTTGAGCCCACAACTAGGGCCCCCATTTGAGGTAGATATTGATCCTGAGGTCATTGTCAAGGTAGAGTTATATCTCCAACTTTAGGCCAAGCTAGGGAGCCTTCACTAGAACCAATAATTAATTAAGAGCTAGACATAATACAAGAGGGTGTCTTCACAAAAGGTAGTGGGATAGGATCCAACCAAGCTCCACATAGTTTTATATATTCATGTATCCTTCATTATTCCTTGTTAAATTTGTTGGCCAAGGTTGGTGGTCAACTAATGAACAGGGCCTTGAAATCCACTTAGTGGAAAACATAGGGTGGATTAAGCATAAGGCTGCAGCTTGTAACTGTGGCTTCTAGAGTAGAGCCTCCACCTACACCAATGGTTCCACAGCTAGCTAGGTTGGTTTTTAAAATTTTCGTCACCAAGGTTTGTAAGGCTCTAAGAGAGGATTCATTTGAGTTCCTTCATAGATCTGAGGAGAGATTTCATAATTGGATTTAGTTGAGTCACATAGTGTGGACTAAACCATATTTTGTTTGATCATACAAGGAGGAAGTGGTGGAGGGTATACCTTAATTATATGCTAACTAGATCTTTTTTTATTACATGGTTTTAGCTCTTTGAGGCTTTCTTGGAGAAGTGCCTTGCAGCAGGCAAAAGTATTTGAGAGATAAGTTTAAAAGGTTACAATAGGGTTTTTATAACACGCTCAGTTTGGTTCTTGATAAATTTCTTAAATTTTATCCTCACTGTCATGACTATGACTCCCCTAATAAATCATAGTGGGTCATGATGGGTCGTAAGGATTCAACCATAACTTAATCAGAAAAAGTGGCTTAGTATTCTACTCTGTGTATGAGTGGTTCTCAACTAGTAATCAAGACTTTATATGAATCATAAGGATCAAGTCGTAGGGTTTCCAAAAAGTTTGGCCCAAGACACTATCTTTATTACAACTTGAGGACACATCATAAAGACTCATGATGAGTTGTTATGTCCCAATTATAGGGTGCCCAGTGTGTCATCCCCAAATTATTGTTGTATTGAGTACTAAAAGTTGTTACGAGTCATTAAGTGTGGTACGCATTAGTGGTATGAATCGTAGCTAGATCATTATGGGGTGTTGGTGGTTCTGTATTGACTATGACTCCTTGTGATGAGTCATAATGGTCTACATGAGTCGTATAGTGACCCGTAGTCACTTGAGACAATTTTTAATCTTTTCATTAAAGGCACTTTAGACATGTCTCCTCTACTCCAATTATAACCCATGGCATAAAACCCTATTGGGGACCTCATTAGAACAAGTTTCACAGAATAACCCAAAGTCTCAAGTAGCCATACTTAGGGTTTTCAAGAAGTAGGTCATACAAGGGCTTAAGGGTTGAATACCTTCCGTGAAACTTGTTATTTTGGGCATGTTTCTCCTCCCTCATTTTTAATTTGTAAAAAGTATATGCTTTAAAATAATGTTCATGAGATATTTATGTTGGTTTGAAATCAAGGGTTGAGGGTTCTGAGTTCTTGTTGTTGAACAATATTTTCCCATGCTTTACATATGATTATTCATTCATAAATTATGGTTTTAAACTTGTGGGTGCATGGGTATGGTAAATGAACTAGGGAATTGTAATTTACCCCAAACTTATGACTTTTGAAGTGGTTATGACCCCAACCCCATATTATGAAATTGGTTTTTAATTATGAGAAATGTAAAAATTAGTAAAATTGAACGAAGGGGTTATAAATTCCCCCAAGTGAATATAATTGGTATGGCATATTGATTTTACCTTGCAAGTGTAGTTGGTATGACGATACCAACAGTGTATTCCTTAATGCGTAATGTAGTTTAATGAATGGGAATGTGTGATACTTGTTTTAATTGGGTTTTAATAAGTATCTGTTGTTGAGTTGTGAAAGTAGAGGTCTCGAGAGATCTATACTGGAAACCATCATTGCCGATATGGAGGTCTATATGACTGGGTGGTTTAATTCACCCTTTTTATTATTATTATTATTATTATTATTATTATTATTATTATTATCATATGATTAGAAGTTTTGAGTCCCTCACATCTTATTACATGATTTGGTACTCATGTCACCTTGATATGCAGGGAGATTTGAGTTCTTATAGTGTATATGTGTACCCTCTGGTTCGTGCGGCCCCACACACTGGGGCCCTACTAGCTGGGGAGAGCTGGGCCTATATAACCTAGGGGTGCCTTCATATGTTATAATAGTTGAGCTACACAATCCATGATAAATTTTTAAGCGAATATTAATCCTTATTCCCTATCCAAACATTTGATATATATATTTTATTATGTGTATTGATTTTAAATGATTTTAATTGTTGATCATAGAATTAATTCTTATGCCTGACTTACATGCTAATGTTCATCCTACAAACCATCTCTGGATATTAAATCCCCACTCGATGCAGGCATCAGATCTACTTCTACTTTTTCTACACAGAGTTAAGTTGGTCGGCTCGATTCGTTACATTATGGTGAAGTGGTGAGCTTCTATCCCACAGAAGGCTTAGGCATTTTACCAGCTTCTATTCTTATATTTAAGTTTATAGTAACTTTCAATATCATTAACATTAACATTTTTATTCTCATTGTCATCTATCAGAGTCGGGGATATGTCCTGACCGAGACTGGTGTTTGTTCTTTTTTTAGAAGGCCTTATTTTGATTACAACGGATATTGAGTAATTTTGGTTGGTTGTCTGGTCGATCATTGATCGTTGGTTATAGACATGTTTTGACTTTCATTAAGTTTGTTGCATGTTATCTTGTTATATATTTGGAATCTATCTGATATTGTGGGATGTTGTGGTTGGTTTCGTTAGGTACAGAAGGTTATCTCTAGTCCACATGGTACTTGAGATACTTATCACGTCCAGGCCCTGGTTTGGGTCGTGATAGAGGTAGTGTCAGAGTATAAGTTTATTGTCATTGGGTATCCAATAAAGTCGTCATAAGAGAGTCTTGTTTATGGGTTTGTAGCATACCATACTTATAACGGAGAGGCTATGAGGCGTTTAGGAATTTTTACCTTTCTTATTGTTCTATTTTCAAGCTATACAGTCTAAGGTCTTAAATCTCTCTAATCCTTGTCTATTCGCTTTTCAGATCATGCCTCCCTGAAGATCTAATGCTTGTGGGAACCCTTCTATCTCGTCTGAGGATAGTACGGATGGATCTTGTCCAAATTCAAGAGTTTAGACCAGGACTAGGGCCACTGCTTTTGATTGCCTTGAGAGAGCTTTATCAGTTCCCCCTATCCCTTCTCAGGTATCCCAAGTTGGCGTGTCAAATATTAAATTCTACCCATTAATTCATTTACTTACCCAGTTAGTGGCCTCTTAGACTGAGGATGTTGCTTTTGTTGCTCCATCATCTGAGGCCACTAGAGTTAGCCAATTCATGATGTTGAGTCCTCTTATTTTCACTAGTTCTAAGGTTGAGAAAGATCCTCAGAATTTTATTATTGAGATGAAAAGATTTTTAATGTGATATATGCTACTAATGTGGAAGGTGTAGAGTTCGCAGTTTATCAGTTGAAGGATGTGGCATACCAATGGTATGATGAGTGGGAGCAGTCTAAGGGAAACAATGCTAAGTTTGCCTTATGAGATGATTTCTCTAGTGCTTTCCTTAATTGTTTCTTTTCTCAAGAGCTGAGGAAGGCACAGGCTGCGGAGTTAGTGAACTTAAAATGAGGCAGGATATTAGTAAAATTTATGCCTTAAAGTTTCATTAGTTGTTGTGTTATGCTCCTAATTTGGTGTCTTACATAAGGGCTAGAATGAGGAAGTTTGCTTTGGAGTTGTCCCGTGAGTTGATATTAGAGAGCAAGGCTGATATGGACATCTATAAATTTATGGTGTACATACAATAGGTGAAAGAGGAGAATAATAAGCTAGAGAAGCTGAGTGAAAGGAAGAGTAAGAAGTTTTGCTATTCGAATTAGGGTGAAGGTTAGCAGCAAAGTGATAGAGATTACGAAAAGTGGCCTAAGAAGAAATTGGATAATTTTGGTTCCTACTCTACATCTAGTGGACCTTATATAAAGTTCATCGGGTGATCTTCGTTGTCAGTATGATAGTGGGTTTAGAGCACTAAGAGCCCAGTCACAGGCCAGAGGGGCTCAGGCGACTTCTATCATATCCCCCTTGTAGATTATATGGTTAAGTGCACCATAGTGTTTTTAAAGAAGGGACAACAAGTTCTGTAAATATGGATAGATTGGTCATATGTAGAGGGATTGTCCTTCTAAGGTTGCTTCTGATTCCTATAGCTACTTTGTCCACTCCTACGCCAAAAGGTACTACTTCTTCTTCTAGCTCCAGCACTGGTTGAAACCATCTATACTCTCTTACCAATACCTAAGATTTTGAGGCTTCCACCGATATTGTTATTGGTATGGTCAAACTCTTCTCTCATTATGTGTATTATCTACTTGATCTCGGGTCTACTCTTTCTTACAAAACCCCTTATGTGGCTATTCATTTTGGTTTTGATCCTGAGTGTATTTTGGACCCTTTTTTTGTATCCACCCTAGTGGGTGACTCTATTATGGATAGAATGGTCTATAGGGGTTGCGTGGTTTCACTCTATGGAAGAGAAACCTTGGTAGATTTGATAGAGTTGGACATGTTAGAATTTATGTGATTTGGGGGATGGATTAGTTGCATTCATTCTATGTATCTCTTGATTGTCAAACCCGAAGGGTCAGTTTCTATTTTCCAAATAAGTCGGTGATCGAGTGGTAAGGTAGTTCCCTAGTGCCTAAGAAAAGATTAATTTCATATCTTAGCACCTAGAAATTAGTTTCAAAAGGGTGTCTCTATCCCTTGATGCATGATAAGGATTCTAGATCTGAAGGTCCTTCATTTTAAATTGTCCATGTGGTCTGTGAATTTGTTGAGGAAAATGATCTTTTTGATATTCCTCCTGATAAGGAATTTTATTTTAGGATTTATATGCTTCCGGACACTCAATCTATTTTTATCCCTTCCTACATAATGTCTTTGGCTGAGTTGAAGGAACTCAAGAAATTGTTTAAAGATCTTTTGGATAAGGGTTTTTGCCTTAGTGTATATACGTGGGATTCTCTTGTTCTTTTCATGCATAATAAGGATGGTTCCCTTCGAATGTGTATTGATTACCACTAATTCAATAAGGTGACCATAAATAATAAGTATCCCTATTTAAGGATTGATGATTTTTTCAATCAACTTTAGGATGCTAAGTTTTTTTTCTAAGATTGATCTTTGGTCGGGTTGTTATAAGTTGAATATTAGGGAAGTAAAAATCACGAAGACTGTCTTGTGAACTCGGTATCATTTTGAGTGTTTGGTAATGTCCTTTAGTCTGAACAGTTCCTTAACAATATTTATGGACCTTATGAACTGGGTTTTTCATCAGTTCTTGGATTTTCTATTCATTGTATTTATCCATGATATTTTGTGTATTTGAAGAGTGAGGTGGATCATGCCCATCACTATGGGTGGATCACACCGATCACCTCTGCCTTGTGTTGCAGACCGTAGAGGATTAGTGTTTGTATAGAAAATTATCTAAGTGTGAGTTTTGGTTGAATCTTGTGACTTATCTAGGTCATGCTATTTCTAGTGAAGGGATCATGGTGGATCCACAGAAGGTTGTGGTGGTTAAAAAGTGGTCTAGACCTATGACTCCATCCGATATTTGGAGCTTATTGGGTTAATCCAGTTAGTATAAAAGGTTTGTGGAGAGTTTCTCTTCTTTTGCTGCCCTATTAACTAATTTGACTTAGAAGAAGATGAAATTCTTGTGGTTTGATGCTTGCGAGGGTAGTTTTGAGAAGCTTAACGATAAGTTGACTTCGGCTCTGGTCTCAACTATGCCTAAGGAACTGATGGTTTAGTTATCTATTGTGATGTGTCCCGCGAGGGAATAGATTATGTGTTGATGCAACATGGAAGGTGGTTGCTTATGCTTTTAGATAGTTGAAAGTTCATGAGAAGAATTATCCGACCTATGATTTGGAATTATTAGTCGTAGTGTTTGCATTAAGGATCTGGTGGAATTATTTGTATGGGGTCCATGTTGATATTTATTTAGATCATAAGAGCTTGCTCAAAGACTATGATATGAGTCCTCACTTTTATCCAGGTAAATCTAACATGGTTGTTGATAATCTTAGCAGGTTGTCCATGGAAAGCTTGTCTCGTGTGGATAAGAGAAGCAGGATTTGGTAATGGATATTCACCTTTTCGCTAATCTTGGAGTTCTTCTCTTGGATTTCAAGGATAATAGTGTGGTTGTTCAAGAGGTGGCAAAGTCATCTCTTGGTACTGAAGTAAAGGAGAAGCAAGTTTTAGATCATATTTTAATACAAATAAGGAATGATTTAGGTAGGTAGAAAGTGATGGTTTTCGAGAATTGTGGTGATGGTATCTTGAGGTACCAAAGTAGATTATGTGTTCCCAATGATGGTGGGTTGTGAAGAATAATTTTGGCCAAAACTCATGAGTCGCAGTAATACTATTCATCCTAGTTTGACAAAAATGTATCATGATCTTAAGGAAATTTATTGGTGGAATAATATGAAGCGGGATGTGGCCAATTTTATGGCTAAGTGCATGGTGTATTAGCAAGTAAAGGTAGAGAAGTTGAGGCCCAGTGGGTTGACTCAAGAGACTGAACTACTGGTATGGAAATGAGAGATAATTAATATGGATTTTGTAACGGGTCTTTTATGGTCTCACCAGTAATCTAATTTGATTTGGGTCATCATGGATAGGATGACTAAGTCTGCTCACTTCTTTCCAGTGAGGTCTAATTTCTCTTCTGGGGACTATGCCAAGTTGTTCATTGAAGAGATCATGAAGTTGCATGGTACTCCAGTTCCATCATATCTGATCGAGATACCAAGTTCTTATCACACTTTAAGAGGTTATTCTAGCGAGGCTTGGGGACTAAGGTAGCCTTTAGTACTGTTTTCCACTCGCAGACAAATGGGCAAGTAGAAAGGACAATTCAGGTTTTGGAAGATATGCTTCAGGCTTGTATTTTTTATTTTGGTGGTAGTTGGATTGACCACTTACCTCTCATAGAATTTACCTATAACAACAGTTATCGCTATAGCATTGGTATGGCTCCATTCGAGGCCTTATATGGTAGAAGGTGTAGATCTCCTATTAGATGGTTTGAGGTTGGTAAAAATAAGTTGTTTGGCCCTGATTTGGTTCACCAATCCATAGCGAAGGTAAAGGTGATTCAATATATACTTAAGGTCTCCCAAAGTCACTAAACGTCCTACGTAGGTGTGAGGCAAAGAGAGTTGGAGTTCAGTGTTGGTTATTGGGAGTTTTTAAAGGTATCCTCCATGAAGAGACTAATGCAGTTTTGTCAGACAGGGAAGCTTAGTCCCTATTATATTGGTCCTTACTTAGTTTTAAAGAGGGTTAGTAATGTTGCATATGAATTGGAGTTGCTTTCTTGTTTGAGCTCCATTCATCCGGTGTTTCATGTTTCGATGTTGAGGATATGTGTGGGTAATCCTTCGATGGTTGTTCCTTTTGAAGAGGTGGGTATTTTTAAATCCTTGTCATTTGAAGAGATCCCAGTTCAGATTTAGGATTAGCAAGTCTGTCGGTTGGGGACTAAGGATGTGGCTTCGGTAAAGGGTCTTTGGAGAAACCAAAAGGTTAAGGAAGCTACTTGGGGAAGCTGAGGAGAACATGAAGTCCATGTATCCATTCATGTTTCCCCTTTTGGATAGTTGTGCTTGACTTATATGTATTCCTTAACATTTTTTTTATAACAATGTTATTAAAAATGGCAATTTTCCTTAACATCTTTGTTTTTGGTCTTTGTTAAAGGTAAGTAGTGGTATGTGGAGTGAAATCATGTCAATAAATGCCTTGTCCTATCATTCAAGGACAAATGATCCTAAAGAGGGAGTACGTAACACACCGAATTTTTGTCCTTGAAAATTTTTTGAAATTCTATCCTTACTATCCTGACTACAACTCTCCTAACGAATTTTGGAGTCATGATGGGTCATAGGAACTCGATCGTAACTTAATCAAAAGAAGTGTCTTAGTATTCTACTTCGAGTATGAGTGGCTCTCAACTAGTCATCAAGACTTATTACAGATCATAAGGACCAAGTCATAAGGTGTCTAGAAAGTCTGTCCCAAGACATTGTCTTCACTACAACTTGAGGCCATAAGTCGTAATGACTCTTGATGAGTTGTTCTGTCCCAATTGTAGGGTGTCCAATGTGTCATCCCCAAATTATTGTTGTCTTAAGTATGAGAAGTGGTTATGAGTCATTAAGTGTGGTTATGAGGTGGTAGAAATCATAGCCAGACCAGTATGGGGTCTTAGTGGTTTTGTCTTGACTACGATCCTTGTGATGAGTCGTAATGTAGATATGAGTCGTATAGTGACCCATAGTCACTTGCAACAATTTTCAGTTATTTCATTAAGGGCACTTTGGACGTTTCCCCTCGATCCTAACTGTAACCCATGACCTAAAACCATATTGGGGAGCCTATTAGCATTGTTAACTCACTAAAAGACTTTCAAAAATCTCTCATAAAGTTCTCTCAAACAGCCATACTTAGGGTTTCCAAAAAGTAGGGCATTCTGCTTAAGGGTTGAATTTCATTCGTGAAATTTGTTATTTAAAGTATGTTACTCTTTCCTCATTGTTAATTTATAAAAAACATAGGTTATAAAGTAATGTTCATGAGATATTTATGTTGGTTTGAATGTTTGTTGTTGAACAATGTTTTCCTATGATTTACATATGATTATTCATGCTTAAATTATGGTTTTGAACTTGTGGGTGTATGGGTATGGTGAATGAACTAGGGAATTGTGATTTCCTCAAGCTTGTGACTTTTGAAGTTGGTTATGACCCCAACCCCATATTATGAAATTGGTTTTAAATTATGAGAAATATGGAAATTTATAAAATTGAACCAAGTTGGTGTGAATTCCCCTAAGTGAATATAATTCGTGTGGCATGTTGATTTTACCTTACAAGTGTAGTTGGTATGATACGGTTATGACTACCCCTACGTGTACACGGCCTTTCACACGAAGCCAAGCGCGGGAGTTACAAACACTCCAAGCCTTGTTCATGCAATTGGCCGTGTGCGAGTTGTTGGCCGAACCAACCAAGGGCCTCAACGTCCT
>JAPEIP010000890.1:0-20706 GCA_026120095.1 Capsicum chinense
AGTGTAAGAACTACTAATACGATCCAGGAGTTAAATACATCAGAAAAATAACCACAAAGAAATAATATCTGTCTTCAAATACTAATAAAGACATAACTACTATAGAAAGATAAAGTTGAACTCCGGATGCGTGAATGTCCAATCGCTACCTTGGAAGCTCCAAAAATCACCCAAGTCAAGCAAACTGAGGCGTACTCGAGCGAGGACCTGTACCGAAAGGGCGCAGTAGGCATAAGTATGATCCACTTGTACTTAGTAAGTATCATAGATTGACCGTGCAAAGTAGTAAATAAAGCATATGAAATATATACTAAGGGTACATCACCTGCAATCAGAAAATATCCCACAACGGTAGCCCACACCGTTTGTACTAATAGTTCAATAATATCCATATATAATACAACAACACACAAAATAGAGATATAAATATGCATAATATCACATATAAGTAGAACAAAATAGGGACATATATAATCAAGTTCATCAAGTACAATTAAAGAAAGATAGAATAGTTAGACATTAACAAGTCAAGATATAGAATAAATAGGCAGATGAGAAGTCAATATGGAAATTCAAACACAAAATAAACACAATAAAGCGGGTTCAATATATATGATGATGATGCATGGTATTGGTACACATCCTTAAGTTTAACACACAACTTTAAGTTTTGCATAGAGCCTCAAGTTTGGCACATAGCCGCAAGTTTGGCACACATCCTTAATTTTGACACACAGCCTCAAGTTTGGCTTACATCCTCAAGATCACCAATATCCACAACTCTTCTCCAGTATGATCCTTCAGATATGGTCCATAAAATCAAATATCAGATACCAATATCCATTATTCCAGTGTTTTTAGTATTTTCAAAGCACATACATAACATAAGATATAAATCAAGTACACATACATAACAATGAGTATATATAAATCAATAAAACAAACAAGTAAAATGATGCGTAAGATGACATGAGAATGACAATTTAATGTTCATAATCATTCAAAATGAGTATTTCCACAACTAATCCACATGATGTATTTTCATAAACAACCATAATGTTATAATTCCACAACCACGTGAGCCAATATCGACTCATTACTTCTGTTTCATCCATGAATTTCCACATGTCTCATATGCCAATAAGTATGGATATATCACAATATACCAATGAAACCACATTATGCATTTCAATAACACAATACAATTATTCACATGTATTCATGGCTATCAAACAATACCACATAGGACCCCACACGATCACACATATCACATCATATCTCAATTTCAATAATTATATCACATATAGCCCCCCCTCCTCCACAGGCACAATGCATAAATAGAAATTTCTCATGATTAATTCCTACCCTTAACATGCATTTTATACCATCATTTACTATCCAGCTCATTCTAAAAGAGTTAAGCCATAACCTACCTCAAAAGTTGAAATACCACAATCAAGACTTTACTTTTAAAGCCTTAATCCTCACAAACATCCCCAAAATTCACTAAAAATATCAAATATAAAATATACGCGTCAAACAAAGCCAATGGTATCCATATTGAATACTTATAGTTCGGGATAAAAATGAACCCTCGAAATGGATTTTTGAAAAAAAGGGGGCAAAATCATAACTTCACTTCAAAAATGTGTTCCTCATATTTTTAGAAAACCACATCTGAAAAATCGAGTTAATAACGAGGTTCAAATAGAAGAAAAATCATTTTTGGGCTTTACCAGGTAGAATCTTTAAATTTCGAGTTAGAATAAAGAATCGGATTTATTTTGTAGGTTAGATCGATGAAAAAAAAATAATTATAAGATAAAAACACTATTCAAGTGAAAATGAGTAAAATTAAGGTCTAAAATCAAGCTCTAAGATTTTTGGGGTCTGGAGAAATTAATCAAGAAATTACTAAGAAAAGGATAAAATCTTATTTTAAATCCATAATAGAATCAAGAAATAAGTGTTAACCTAGCTTCCAAAGCTCCCACAAGTTCACTTTTAAGCTCCCGCACAATTTTAAGGTTTAACTCCCAAGAGGCAAGAAGAAAGAATGAGCAAAATATGCTAAAAACTGTCATTTATTATTGCAGATTTTTCTGCACAACTATTGCTAAAAAGCTTGATTTTTTTTAAGTCAATCCGAACTTCGATAAAGTGTCCGAGATACATTCGGAGTCCGATATATTCAAACGAACTATGTAACCATACTAAATTTGATGCTCTGGACTCAATGGCGATAACATATTTTCAAAAAAAAAAATGTAGTTTTCACAAAGTAGGCCCCCAAAACTCAAAATCATAATTTTTTAAATCGAGGGTCGAAATGATATTTAAAAGCCATAAAATTGTACTAAATATCTCAACACCCTAAAATTGATATTTTGGATCAGCTGGAGAAGTCGAATTTTCCATCCAAGGTTGTTCCAACCAAATGTGGGGGCCCACACTCTTAGTTCCAATTTTCCAACTTTCCAACCAATAGGTCGAAATGAGCTCGGGTGCACCGGGGCCCGAACGAAAGGTCTACCTAGCCTTAAATTAATATTGCCGATGTTATTGGCGTAGTCCTCTCAGCCATCCATCGCACGTATCAAAAGATATCCATATAAGTCCAAAATAAGGCTTTTGAAGCCATCAAAAATCACAATATTGCATAAATGATACAAAAAGCATCGAAAACCATGTCAATCGCCCCCACACCCCAGAAATACCACAATGCAACTATAGAAAGGGATAAAATTGTCAAATCATACAAATTCATAAATTTCACATATTTCATCAACTTTTTAGGTTGTTACATCATCCACCACTAAAAATCTAGTTCGTCCTTGAACTATGACAAAGAAATACCTAAATAAATGAAGAGTTGGGGATAGGAATTACGCATGCTAGGCTCAACCTCCCAAGTAGCCTCATCTACAGGTTGATGTCATCACTACACTTTAACCACAGGAATAACTCAAGAGCACAATCGCCTAACATTCCTAGTTAAAATGGAGACCAGCTCCTCAGAAAAGGACAACCGCTCATCTAACTGAATCGACTTCTAGAGAATGACACAAGACTCATCAGGAATATAGTGACAAAGATAGAAACATGAAAATTAGATGAACAACTGATACATCAGCGGGCAATACCAACTCATAGGCCACATCACCAATAGCCTGAAGAATCTCAAATGGCCCAATATACCTGGGGTTAAGCTTGCCCCTCTTCCTAAAACTCATCACGCCCTTCATAGGTGAAACTCGAAGTAAAACACGATCACCAACACCAAATCTCAAGGTACAAAGTTAATGATGAGCGTAGCACTTCTGCCTACTATAATTTGCTCTAATTCTATCCTAAATGACCCAGACTCTATCCAAAAACTCATGAAGAAAGTTCGTACCTCGAGGTCTAACCTCAGAAACATCAAATCAACCAACTGGAGAACGACAATGGCTATTATACAATGCCTCAAATGAAGCCATACTAATATTGTAATGGTAGCTATTATTATATGAAACCTGTGCTAAAGCCAAATGTTTCTCACATTGGCCACCAAAATCCATCACACAAGCACGGAGCATATCCTCTAAAACCTGAATAGGCTGTTCTGATTGACCGTCACTCTAGGGGTGAAACATCATGCTAAGATCAACTCGAGTACCCAACTTATCCTGAAAAGTCTTTCAAAAGTATGATGTGAGCACAAGACCTCAATCTGAAATAATGGACATCAACACATCATCAAGACGCACAATCTCACAAATGTAGATACAGGTCATCTCTCAACACTGAATAAGACTTGAACAACAATAAAAAGAGCTGACTTGGTTAATTGATCCACGATGACCCAAACACTGTTAGAACAATAAGATGTACGAGGTAAACCAATCACAAAGTCTAAGGTGATCTGTTCCCACTTCCACTCGGCAATGGGTAATCTCTAAAGTAACCCCCTAAGGCCTCATATGCTCAGCCTTCACCTGCTGATAACATAGACAATGAACCATAAAATGTACCATATTTTATGTTATACCACCCTACCAGTAATGCTGCCTCAATTCATGATACATCTTAGTTACACTTGGATGGATAGAACATCTGAAACAATGGGCCTCCTCAAAGATTAACCTAATCTAGTCACCAACGCTCAACACACAAACTCAACCTCTAATCCGCAAAACTCTATCTAAATTAAGTGAGGTTTCCTTAGCCACCCCATTTAATAACTTCTCTCGAATTGACCTCAATCCAACATCATTAAACTGATGAGCTCAAATCTGGTTCGTTAAAGAAGATATAGCATACACAACTGGCAAAACATACCACAGTGTCAAAATATCAAACCTAATAATCTGGATTATCTAAAGACTAAACTTCTAAGGAAAAACGCCTCTCCTTGGTCAAAAAATATGTGAAGCAACCTATGTTACTCGACTTCTGGCTTAGAAAATTTACAACTACTTAAGCCTTGCTCGGAGGATAGAGAATAGTCCAGTCATAATCCTTAAGCAACTCAAGCCAATGATGCTACCTTATATTAAGATCTCGATGAGTAAAGAAGTACTGAAGGCTACAATGATCTAAGAAAATCTCACAACGAACTCCATACAAATAGTGCCCCCACAACTTCAAGTCAAACACGACTGTGCATAACTTCAAATCATAGGTAGGATAATTCCTCTTATGAGGCTTCAATTAATGAGATTCATACGCAATCACCTTGTCATTCTGCATCGACACAGCACCCAATCCAACACATGAAGCATTACAAAACATGATAAAGCCCATGTCCTCCTTGGAAAAAGCCAATATAGGAGCTGCAGTCAACAAATCCTTAAGTTTTGGAAGCTCTCCTCACAAGCATCAGACCATTGAAAGGAAATTATCTTCTGAGTCAACTTAGTCAAAGGAGTTGCAATACATGATAAACCCTCGATAAAATGACAATAATACCCAGCCAAGCCAAAAAAACTCTGAATCTTGATAGGCGAAGTAGATTTAGCCCAATTGCAACCCATTAAAACCTTGGTTGGATCAACCATAATACCTTTCTTAGTCACCACATGACACAAGAAAGAAACAGACTCCATCCAAAACTCACACTTAAAGAACTTAGCATACAACTTCTCATCCCTCAATCTTTGAAGCATAATCCATCAATTCTCTTCATGCTCAACCTCACTTTTGAAATACACCAAGATATCATCTATTAGCATAATAATAAGGATTCAAAATACTATTTAAATACCCAATTCATCAACTCCATGAATGTAGCAGGGGCATTAGTCAACCCTAAGGACATGACCAAGAAATCATAATGACCATATTGATTCCAAAAAGTTTTCTTCAAAATATCCAAAGCTCTAATCCTTAAATGGTGAGAACCGAACCTCAAATCAATCTTTCAGAACACCGCAATATCTTGAAGTTGATCAAACAAATCATCAACACAAGAAAAAGGACACTTATTCTTAACTGTCATCTTATTCAACTGTTGATAATAAATACACATCTACATAGACCCATCATTTTATTCACAAACAGACAGGTGCACCCTAAGGTAAAACACTAAGTCGAAAAAAAATCCTTCTCTAATGACCCTTGTAAATGATCCTTCAGTTCCTTCAACTTTGTTGGGGCCATCCTATAAGGAGGAATAGAATGGGATTGGTGCCCGCTCAACATCAATAGAAAAATCAATATCTCAATCTGGAGGCATATCAACTAAGTCCATAAGGAACATATCCATAAACTCACGGACAACACGGACAGAATCCAAGAAAAGAGACAAAACAATACTGGTGACAAATATAAGCCAAGTAATATAAACAACCCCTCTCAATGAATTTACAATCCTAAACATAAGATATAAACCTCTTAGGACCCAAATGAAATGCACCCTTCCAAGCTATCCTTCGCACACCTGGCGAAGCTAAAGTCACGGTCTTCGCAAAATAATCTAAGACAGAATAACAAGGAGCAAACTAATTCATTCCCAAGATAATGTCTAAATCAACAATATCTAACATAAGCAAGCCTACCAAAGTCTCGCGCCCGGCAAAAGTAACAACACAAGATCGGTACACCCGATTCACCACTACAGAATAACCTACCAGGATAGATACATGAATAGGCATGGCAAGAGTCTCACTAACAAAATCAAAACCCAAAGAAAAATACACAAACATATTAGAGAAAGTCGATCCAAGATCAAATAATACAGATGCATTTCTAAAAAAAATAAGGACGATACATGTGATCATAGCATTAGAAGCTTTTGTCTTCGGTCTGGCTGATATAGCATAACAATAACCATGATCACCAGCTTCTTAGGTAACACCACGACCACCAATTTCCTGAGTAGCTCCATGGCCACCATTATGAGCTCTACTACCTCTTCCCCTTGTACCTCTGGTAGCACCTTTACCCCTCATAAATGAAATAGAAGTAGCCTGAATTACCTAATAGGGACAGTCCCTTGATAATGGAAAATCTCATCACACACATAACGACTTCTATTACTAGTGTCAACATGAGAATGTAGAACAGAGCCTAAATGGCCACTCTAAAATGCTAAACTGGATGATCCACCACCTAAACTCTATAAAGCTGCTTGCACTGGCCTATTATGGTATCTATGAGCACCTCTAAAATCTCTGCCTCAAGAGGTCTAACTCCTGAACTCACCAATACATCACACCTTCTTGGTTCCTCCCTATGATGTACTAAGAATACCCTCTATCATTTTAGCATGATCTACTATACTCTAGAAAGAAGCCCCAAACACAACCATCTGAGATGTAGCCAACTAAAGAGAAATATCCAAACCCTGTATAAACTTCTAAATCTTTTCAAAATTAGTGGAAATGTTATCATGGGAATATCTAGACAGGGCATGGAAGCATTCCTCGTACTCAGTAAATTTCATAGGGCCCTACTTTAAATGATCAAACTCGTCATGCATCTGATCCCTCAAACTGAAAGGCACAAATCTCTGTAGAAAGGCATAAACAAACTAATCTCATACAACTTAGGAGCATTAACAGCCCTACAACTGACAAATGATCTCCACTAATCTCTAGTAGCATCTCTCAACTAATAGGCCGTATAAGCAACACCATTCGCGTAAAAAAATCTAAACATAACTCAAAAAACAAGGTACAAAAAAACTTTGCATGATAAAAAATAAAATGAGAAAAGTTTACTAAAGACATCTTAGAGCCTCTCGAGGATAGATACGGACGTGGACATATCGATCCACAAGACTCTATTAACATTTCGTTCTTACATTGTTGAGTCCAATGAAACCTAGCTGCTCTGATACCAATTTTTCATGACTAAAAAAGAGGGCCATGATGGCATTTGTTGTGACGTACCTTAACAAGTAAGCCTATAACCCAAGCTAATACAAAAAGAAAAAGACAGAAAAATCCTAAGGTAAGTCTTCTAGAATGAAGCCAAACCATACAAGTAATCATGAAAATGCAGAAAGAACTTATCCAAAGTACCAATCATGCCCAAAACCAGGTGTCTATAGTGTAAGAACTACTAATACATTCCAGGAGTCAAATACATCATAAGAATAACCACACAGGAATAATATATGTCTTCGAATACTAATAAAGACATAACTACTATAGAAAGATATAGGTGAAATTCAGACGCATGAGTGTCCAACTGTTACCTTGGAAGCTCCAATAATCGGCCGAGTCAAACAAGCTCAGTCGCACTTAAGCTAGGACATGCATTGAAAGGGTGCAGAAGGAATAAGTATGGTCCACTTGTACTCAGTAGGTATCATAGGATGACCAAGCAAAGTAGTAAATAAAGCATAAAAAATATATCTTAAGGGTACATCACCGGCAATCAGAAAATATCCTACAACGATAGCCCACGCTGCTTGTACTAACAATTTTATAATATCCAAATATAATACAACAACACAAAAAATAGGGATATAAATATGCACAATATTGTATACAAGTAGAACAAAAGAGGGATATATATAATCAAGATCATCAAGTACAATTAAAGAAAGATACAACAGTTAGACATTAACAAGTTAAGATATAAAACAAATAAGCAGATGACAAGTCAATATGGCAATTCAAACACAAAATAAAGTCAATAAAGCAGGTGTAATATATATCATGATGATGATGATGATGATAATGATGAATGGTATTGGCACACAGCCTCAAGTTTGGAACACAGCCTCAAGTTTGGCACACATCCTCAAGATCACCAATATCCAGAACTCTTCTTTGGCATGATCCTTTGGATATAGTCCATAAAATCCAATATTCGATACCAATATCTAGTATTCTAGTGTTTTCAACATTTTCAAAGAACATAAATAACATAAGATATAAAACAAGTATACATACATGACAATAAGTTTATCTTTAATATATTGAAAGTATGAAGGGTCATAGAAATATTGTTTGAACTTTTTTACCCTTCATTAAAAAAATTCACTTTAGACAAAATTGTCTTTTTACCTTTTTCCTATTATTTTAATAATCTTAAATATCGACTATATTATCCAAAAAAAAAAGCCTCTCCTCACACAAATAAAATTCCTTTTCCACCATCCAAAAAACTAACCATATTTAAAAACTAAAAATATAAACACAAAAAAAAATTCCATCTCCAACGTGAAAACCTAAAAATAGTAATAAAACCCACCCACAAAAGGAAAATAGTAATTAAAAGAAAAACCACCCCCAACGTGAAACCATTAAAAAGTAATAATAAAAAAAACTCTATCCTTTCCCAACTTGATTTTAGCATAATCTTTTTCATGCAAAATATGATTAAAAAAAACCAAAAATCGACAAACAACAATTCCTATTCCATGTAAAATAGACTTTAACATACCTTTTACCGACTTCTATGAAAGCCATGCTAATTTCTGTTTTTACCATTCTCACCATACTTTTCTTTCATCAACAGTTTTTCTCAATTTTGTCTCTTCTCCATCTTCTCTTCACTGATTCTCTTCTCTAGGTTCTTTTTGTCAACTCTCTTTAGACTATTTGTCATAGAATCTTTTGCTTTTTTTTGTAATGATTGTTTCTTGCTTATTAATGATTTCAAAACAATATTAATTGTTATGCCAATAATTTTTCTTCTATTCTTCATTTATCTAATTTGTGTTATTAGTTGAATTTATATTTAAAATTGATTTAGCTTGTATTCTTTGTTGGATCGATTAATAAGTAGTACTCTTCCTCGATTAAATATATGAAAATGACTCACATATTCAGGTACAATTATCTACTAAACTCATCAATTTTTTTCCTTCTAAATCATGTGTTGTTGGTTTTATAATTTATTTTTTTAGGCTACTATTGCAATGGACGCAAGGAAAAGAGGTATTACATGACAAATGCAAAAGTGATGGTCCATCAATCACTTGAAACTTTTGGTGGTAAAATATATATGTGCTTACACTAAAATAGATGTTTATGTTTACATTGTTATATTAAAGTGTGAAAAATATTTGAAAAGTAATTTGAACTTTTTATACTTCATTACAAATCTTCGCAATAGATAAAATTATTTAATTTTAAATAATCAAACATTACACATGCGAGGTATGTACGGTTAAACTAGTATAAATCAATAAAATGAACAAGTGAAATGATGTGCATGATGACATGAGAATGACGATGCAATGTTCAAAATCATTCAAAATGACTATTTTCACAATCAATCCACATGATGTATTTCCACAACTAATACACATGATGTATTTTCACAACCAACCACAATATTATAAGTCCATAACCACGTGAGCCAATATCCACTTATTACTTTTGTTTCATCCATTATTTCCACATGTCTCATATACCAATAAGTATGGATATATCACAATATACCAATGAAATGACGTTAGGCATTTCAACAACACAATAAATTCATTCACATGTATTCAAGGATATCAACAACATATAGGACCCCACACAGTCACACATATCACATCATATCTTAATTTCAATAATTACTTTACATATAGGTCCCCACACGGGCAGAACACATAGATATCCATTTTTATGATTAATTTCCACCCTTAACATGCATTTTATACATTATTTACTAATTATTCCAGTTTGAAAGAGTTAAGCCATAACCTATCTCAAAAGCCGAAATACTGCAGTCAAGACTTTACTCTTAAAGCCTTAATCCTCGCAAACGCTCCCAAAATTCACTAAATATATCAAATATGAATCTATGCATCAAAACAAAGCCAAGGAATCCATATTAACTACTTTTGATTCGAAATCAAAACGAACCCCAAAATAAGTTTTTAAAAAAAGAAGGGGAAAAATCGTAACCTTACTTCAAAAATATGTTCCCTATATTTTTAGGAACCTACAGCTGAAAACTCAAGTCAAATTGAGTCAAAAATGAGGTTCAAATCGAAGAAAAAATATTTTTGAGCTTTATCGGGTAGAATTTTTAAAATCTGGGTTAAAATCAAGAAACAGATTTCTTTTGAAGGTTAAATCGACGAAAAACTAATAAAAGATTAAAACACTATTCAAGTGAAAATGAGTAAAATTAAGGTTTAAAATCAAGCCCTAAGATTTTTGGGGTCTTGAGAAATTAATCAATAAATTACTAAGAAAATGATGAAATCTTATCGTAAATTCATAATAGAATCAGGAAATAGGTGATAATCTAGTTTCCCAAGCTCCACAAGTTCACTTTTAAGATCTCACAAAATTTAAGGGTTTAACTCCCAAAAGGAAAGATAAAAAATAAGCAAAATAGGTCAAAAACCGCTACTTATTATTACATATTTTTCTGCACAGCTATTGCTAAAAAGCTAGGCTATTTTAAAGTCAATCCGAACTTCGATAGGGAGTCCGAAATCCATTCGGAGTTTGATATACGCAAATGAACTATGTAACCATACTAAATTTGATACTCCAGACTCAATGGCGATATTAGATTTTCAAAAAAAATGTCGTTTTCACAAATTGGACACCTGAAACTCGAAATCACAAATTTTTAAATCAAGAGTTGAAATGATATTTAAAAGCCGTAAAATTACACCAAATATATTACCACCCTAAAATCGATGTTTCAGATCTTCTGGCGAAGTTAAATTTTCCATTAGAGGTCGTTTTGAAATGTGGATTCCACACACATATTTTCAATTATTCAACATTCCGATCAATGGGTTGAAACGAGCTCGGGTGCATAAGGATCCAAACTAAAGGTCTACCTAGCCTAAAATCGATATTCCAGAGCTGCTGGTGCAGTCCGTTAAGCCATCCATCATATGAATCAAAAGATATCAACATAAGTCCAAAATAAGGCTCTCGAAGCCATAAAAAATACAATATCTCATAAATGATATCAAAATGTATCAGGACAATGTCAATTACCCCCACACCCCAGAAATTTCATAATGCAACTATAAAGAGGGGTAAAATAGTCAAATCACACAAAATCATAAATTTCTCATATTTCATCAATTTTTTAGGTCGTTACATATAGCTTGCACGTTCAGGAACCTGGTCCCTCATAGTTTAGTTGTTCATCATCAAAACTACATCTAGAAAAATAAACACTGTATAATCTTGGCCAAATGGGCTATAAGTAAAAATTTGATTTCCTACCTTATAGTTCCATCTTTTATTTCTTTTCGAAATAAATGAAATAATAATATATAATACTTGTACATTTAATTCTTATTTATAATTTTTTTTTGCAAGACTGTTTATTAAAAGTTAAATAAAGTAAGAAGTAGTAAAAGAGAGAAGAAAAATAGTCATTTTGGAAAACAAACCCTCTATATGAAACAAAATTAATGAAAGGATCTTTTTAAAATAATATTAAATTTCCACTAAAGCTATGTACAAATCTTTTCTTTCTTTTTTTCTTTTTCTTCATTATTGCAAGCCTATATTGGTTACTTGGTGGTTTGGGCCACAGGTGACAAAGGAGTTTTAAAATGAGGTGTAGGTGACACAAGTCTTAATTATTAGTTGGAGTTGACAATTACTTTATTATGGATTAAGAAAGTTGGAAAAGTTTGAAAATAACCTAAAAAATTTTAAATTTACACTTTGATCCCAATGTATACCTAAATTAATGAGAAGCGAAGGGAAAAAAGGTGTCTTTCTCTCTCTTCTCTTTCATTATTGCTTTCTCTCTCTTAGCAATTTTTGTTGTTCATTATTTCTATTTTTGCTGCTTTATTCATCATCTTCTACTTCATTATCACCATCTTCTACTTCATTATCATCTTCATCTTCTTCTTGTCGACCATTTTTTGTTGTTGTTGTTGTTGGTACAGCGCTACTGCTGCGATCTGACCAATTTCTTAGGTCAAATTTTGTTTACTACATCACTTTCCACTTTGGCTTTACTTCATAGGTGACTTTGGTAAGTAAAATTATGATTTTTATTCGTATTTGTCATCTGGGTACACTTCTGTTTTTCCAACAATGGATAGAACCCCAATCATGAATCCAGCATAAGTTCCCACAATTTAAACAGATCAATCATCTGGTGCAACAGATGATCAATCTGTTGCATAAGAAGATTTATCTATTGCATCTGACTGTTTATCTATTGCATTAGAAAATTTATCTATTGCATTAGACGTATTATCTGTTGTATCAGGATGTTTATCTTTTGTACCAGACTATTATCTATTGCATCAGAATATTTATCTGTTGCACTAGACTCATTATCTGTTTCAACGAATGATTAATTTATTTGAAACAACACAAATCAACCTCTGCCACAAACCCAACAGATAACTAATATGTTTTTAACTCTTCCTATTTCTACTGGATTCAAAATTATTCCTTACGTCCAATTACCCATCCCAAATTTCCTAATTCGATTTCTCATTTTACTTGTCTTTTTCATTAATCAAGAAAAGATTTTTAAAAAATCCATGTTTTACCCTTTGCATTAATCACTTTTTCTTCAAATTAAAATAGAAACATCATTTAATAGGGGGACTATATGCCGACTAACGTTAAAAGCTTTCTTCTCTTATGAAATTTCGATTGAATAGAAAATAATGGTTATTTCAAACACGTCTACTATCCCACCAACTGATCAGTGGGTTATGGTAAACTAGACATGTTATTAATTATTTTTTTCATCAATATGTCATCTCAATTTGGGATGGGTAATTTGAGACGGATGGAGTACAAATTAAAATATCAGAGCCAAGCAAAGAAATAAACTAGTCATCTGTTGAAACAGAATATTTATCTGTTACATCAACTTCTTATCTTATGCAACATAAGTAATCTGTTTTGAACAATACATCAACCCTGCCATAAACCCAACAGATAAGTATTGCTATTGCTACTAGATTCTAAATTATTCTTTTTCCGTTGAATCGTCAACATACCTGTTGAGAAGATAATAGATAGAATGAAAACTAAATATGGATTAAAATGTCAAAGATCAAACATAATTTATTTACTAAACAAAAATAAATAAAAATACATATAATAGACTAAAAGAAAAATAATAATCTAATTATTATTATTATTATTATCATCATCATCATCATTGCCAGCCATCCAATCTTTAACTGAAAGTAGCAAGGCCCTTCTCAGCCTGCGTATTTTGCAGAGCATTCTTTCTCTAACTTTTTCCAGTTCCCATTGCAGGTCACAAACTTGATTTCGAAGTTCATTCATGGCGTCTTGCAGAAAAGTAACGTCTCACACTGGGTAAGCCATAATCTTATCTTTTAGAGTGTAATATGAAAAACGAGATGCAACAAATAAATAGTGTAGTTGACTGAACGATTGAGTAAGGAGGGACCTATTTATAGAGGATTGAATTTGAATGAGAGGCAAAAAGGCGCGACTATTCACCTCCATACATTAATTATATTTTTGATTAAATTAAGAAAATAAATATTGTTATATAAGTCATGACTTTTCAGATTATTAGTATTAATTAGTTCTTTTGGAGAACCATTTTTATTGAGTTGTGGCAACAGATTCTATATCTGTTGCATCAGATAACACGTCTGTGGCAACAGATATATTATCTGTTGCAACAAATATAAAATATGTTGCATCAGATAACCTATCTATTGTAACATATAATCTAACTGTTCACCTCCATTTATTAATTACATTTTTTATTAATGTGAAAAGTAATGACTTAAATAAATTAAGAAATATTGTTATAAGTCATGACTTTTCAGATTATTATTATCAATTAGTTCTTTCCAAGAATCTCTTTTATTGAGTTGTGTCTCGATATAGGTTGCATCAGATAAATCATCTGTGACAACAGATATATCATCTGTTGCAACAATAGTCAACCTGTTGCATTAGATAATTTATTTTTTGCAACATATAATCTACGTTTAAAAAAAATAACTATCATCATATCATTAATCCAAATTTTCTTACTTTTTTATTTTATAAGTAAAAAAAATACTTTTTCAAATTCCTTAATAAAATAATAACCATTTTATTATATAATAAATAATTTTAAAAACAAATTAAAAAATAAAATGGTGAAAAGTCATGATCAGTTATTAAAATTGTGGTTATAAATTATGTTTATCATTTATTTTCTTATTATTTATTTACGAAACAATTTTCATATTGAATAATCGAAAAGTCATGTCTTTTTCTTTTCACCCTCTCAATAACAACAATAACCCTTTTTTATTAATAACTGGCAGGTGCAACATATAATCGATCTGTCGTAGCAGATTAACCTCTGTTGACGCAAATTACTGTTCAATCCCTACCACCAACCGTCGATGACATGTTGAGAATAAGGAATAAACAGAATTATTATTATTAAATACTAAATAAGAATTAAAAATTTAAAGTCAACAACAAAATGAAATAAATGTTCATAGATTTTTGAATTCCTTGGATAGATCCGATATACAAAAGGAGGAAAATACATACATGCTCTAAAATAAAAAAACATTACCTAATTATTATTACTACTATTATTATTATTGTCAATCGGATATTTTTCATCCAGCAGCCTTGCTCCGAAGTCAGCCAAATCTCTCTAGAATTCATCAAACTTCCTTTGAAGTTCACGCAAGGACTCGATATGAATATTCTTGTACGAATTTGGATCATCCATATTTGTAAGGATGGACCTATTTATAAATTATTGTATCTCAAAAAGAAAAGAAAATTATGGTGGGTAGAAGAAAATTGTTTTGCATGGGTTTGGTTCGTTCTTTGACTGCTCTACTCTCAAAAAGAGAGACGGTGAGAAGGAATCAAGGAAAGAAGAGAAACTTCTTCCTTCTTTGATTTTCTGCCCCAGAAATTGGAAACGTAAAAAAATCCAACATATGGGTAATCTATTGAAAAATATATTCTTTCTGTTGGATAACTTACAATACAACATACTGGCAATCTTTTACAAAAGATGTATATAACTGTTTGATTTCTGCAACAGGTTGATCAACTATCATCACAGATGTCTCTAATTGTTTGACAATATAAACAGATGTGTCACCTGTTGCAACAAGCTAGTCATCTATTTATTCAATTTAAGTCATAGATGGGCTAGGAAGAATAAGGTATGTGCAGATGGATCCACTATCATATATGTGGGAGTTAAGTATGTATTACTGATAAGGTCACCAGAACAACACACACATAGTACAATGTTTTTACGAATGCAGTTTTTAACCAATTAGGAATTGATCATTCAAACAAGATCATGCATTTTACTATTAAGTTTGATGCATTCAAAATTGATAAGGATGAGGACTTCATGAAGATGGTGCAGATACTCTATTACGAATTACTGACGATTGTTGCTCGTATTTATACATGTCAAGTTTTGAGAAGGGATCAATATTTGTCATCATTGTAGAGAACCAATAGCGATTGAATTTAACTTTAAGTGTGCATTGGACCCTTAGAGAAACCTTGAAGCCTCGCGCTGCATCAAACAAGAATGGAAAACTAATGTAGTTATTACCTTAGCCAAAATCTATATCGTTGGTTTTCTCGCTCGGGGTGATGATTATATGCCAGAAGGTGCGATAGCAGAATACTTTCAAGGAAAAATGGGTGGTTGATAAAAGACTATATCATCTGAGAGCTAATTGAAGAAGATACATATGGTAGAAAGTAACTTGTAACGAATTTGGCTGATGGAATTATCTTAACAGATGCGAAATCTGAATCAAGTGCAAATATAAAAGTGTATTCGGTAATGTAATTCCATCTGTTGTGTCTCTGAAAGAAAAACAATATAGATGGACACTTTTCTAGGGAGTTTCATGTTTGGGATTATCACCTAGGTAGAAAATAGAAGAAGAAAAGCAAAGCAACCTCACGGGCATCAAGGGTTGAAATGATGTTCAGAAAGTATAGAAAACTTACGCCAACAACAACTGTAGTTAAAATGAGAAAACTAAGCAAAGGCGGCAATTTTTGAATTTTAAATTTCATCTCATGCCTTCTTGTTTATGTTTCCGATCAGGTCCACTGTCGTTGACCTGATCGAAACCACAAATAAGATTGAAAGGCAAATAGAGTATAATTACTTCCTTAGCAATATGGATTAATTAATTGTGTTTTCTTTCCTTAGCATGCTTTCAACATTCCTTGGAGAAGATCAGATGTTTTTTGTAGTATATGAATTTCGATAATTTTTAAGCTTGCCTCCATCTTGTTGATTCTATATTCAAGTTAGTCGTTGCCGTCTTCGAAGTTGGTAAGGAGTTTTTCGTCTCTTGTAAGATCGATCAGGAACACTACCTTCAAAGTTATGACATTCTAGAAGTCCTTCAGAACACTTTCTTCAGAAGCCTTAAAGGATACATGGAGGGTCACTACGTTTGTTTTAGGTCAAAATGTGTTGATGAACATTGAAGATGTGGTCCCAACGGTTGAACAACACACTTTTATCGAGCGTTACTCCATGTATCTTGCTCAACTAATTTGATAAATTAGTAAGCATGGAGTTACGTAGCGTGTGATCTAAAACTAGCTCTACCAAACCCATCAAACATTACGTAACTTAGAGCTCATTACCCTATAAAAAAATATGCCCGAGTTAGTGCACAAATCAAATAAGCCCAATCTGTAAGCCTTTCTATTGATCACTCTTCTCCAATATAGATGACAAGATATTTGTTATGCAAAAGTCTACACCATCGCCAGACATGCTTGCCTGGGAGCAATTCTTCAGAAGACATCAACAGATATCTTCAGAAGAATTGCTCCCAGGCAAGTATGTCTGGCGATGGTGTAGATTTTTACATAGCAGATATATTGTCATCTATATTGGAGAAGAGCGATCAGCAAAAAGGCTGAGAGATTGAGCTCATTGGATTTCTGCACTAACTCGATCATATTTTTGGATAGGGTAATGAGTTTGGAGTTATGTAACGTTTGATAGGCTTTATAGAGATGGTTTATATCACACGCTACGTAACTCCATGCTTACTTATTTATCAAATTGGTTGAGAAAGATGCATGGAGAAATGCTCGATAAAAGTGTGTTATTCAACTGTTGGGACCATATTTCAACATGCATCAACACATTTTGACCTAAAACAAACATAGTAACCCTCTATGTATCCTTTAAGGCTTTTGAGAAAGTGTTCTGAAGGGATTCTAGAATGCCAAAACTTTAGAGGTGGTGTCCGTGATCGAGCTCACAAGAGATGAGCAACTCTTGACTAACTTTAAAGATGGCAACGACCAACTTGAATACAGAATCAGCAAGCTGGAGGCAAGCTTGAAAATTATCAGGATTCACATACTACAACAAGCATCTGATCTTCTCCAAGGAATGTTGAAAGCATATTAAGGCAAGAAAACAAAATCAATTATAACCATATTGCTAAGGAAGAAATGATAATCTATTTGTCTTTCAATCTCTTTTGTGGTTTCGATCAGGTCAAAAACAGTGGACCTGATCGAAAACACAAACAAGAAAGCATGGGATAAAATTTAAAATTCAAAAATTATTGTCTTTGCTTAGATTCTTATTTTAACTGCAGTTGCTATTGGCGTAAGGTTTCTAGACTTGTCGTATATCATTTCAACCCTCGATGCCTGTGAGGCTTCTTTATTGGTCTTCTCCTATTTTCTATCTAGGTGATAATCCCGACCACGCATCTCCCTAGTAAGGTGTCCATCTGCATTATTTTTTTTTCAGAGACATAACAGATGAAATTACACTACCGGATACACTTTTATATTTGCACTTGATTCAGATCTCGCATATGTTAAGATAATTCCATCAACCAGATTCTCTAGAAGTTACTTTATACCCTATGTTCCTTCTTCAATTATTTCTCAGATGATATAGTCTTCCATCAGCCACCCATTTTCCCTCAAAGGCATTTTCCTACTACACCTTCTAGCATATAATCATTACCCCGAGCGAGCAACTCAACCATATAAAATTTGGCCAGGGCAATAACTATATTGGTTTTCCGTTCTTGTTAGATGTAGTGCTAAGTTTTGAAGGCTCTCTAAGGGTTCAATACACCCTAAACATTAGTCCAATCGTTATTAAATCTCTTTACAATGACACCAAAAGTAGATCTCTTCACAATGCTTGACAAATAAACATGAGAAACAATCGACCTTAAATATTAAAAGGGTATCATAACCATATTCATGGTCCCTCAGTCTTATCAGTTCTAACAAAATTGCAAACATCTTGCTTGAATGATCTATGACTAATAAGTAAAAACAACATTCATAAAATTAGCGTACTTTATGTGGGTTTCTATGATAACATTGTCAGTAATACATACCTCTCACATATGAAGTGGTTCTATTTGTAAGCAGCTTCTTCCTTTGAACCCATCTTTACTGTAGCCTCTTGCGATAGTCCGTCAAAAGTTTATCAGATGTGGAGTCTGTTGAAATAGATGTGGAGTCTTTCGCAATATATGTAGAGTCTATTGCAACATATGTGGAATCTTTTGCAACAGATGTGGAGTCTGTTGCAACAAATGTAGAGTCTGTTGCAACAGATGTGGAGTCTTTTACAATAGATGTAAAGTCTGATGGAATACATCAAACTAGCCTTTCTGGTGGTTTTATTTGTTCAAATAGTTTCTTCATCTGTTGCAACATCAATAATAGCATAAACATCAACAAAAAAGAAACAAAATTTGTTCTAACAACATCATCAACAACAAAAAAGAAACATCCTTTATTCCAGAACCATCAACAACACCGTACCACAAGTTCCAACAATGCCAATCCCACAAACAACATCAATAACTGTATCAACAATAAAGAAACAAATAAAATGCATACAAAAAAATGATACTGTCAACAAGGCTTTTAAACTTCTCCTAACAGATGACTTTTTTCTCATATTATAATAAAAATTCTCGGTTTGTTTATTCAACACTTAAAAGTTCCTTCAATTTTTTTAATAAATAAGATATAGGTAAATAGTAATTAAATAAAAAAACAGATGTAAATAACTTGCAAAGAAGAATATGAGAATGAAAAAGCAATAATGAACCATACCTTAATATCAAAAAGGGGATAAAAATAGAAATTTAAGTCGAGAAAAGATATGGATCAATTTAAATCCGAAAAGATCTTTATTAGAAGAGTAGAGAAAAGAGATAAAAAAAAAGTTGTGACCCTAAAGAGGAGAGAAAGAAAAATATGAGAGTTGAATAAAATAAACTGCAGTTGAAGGAAGAGATGAGATGAGATTTTATTGCAATTGATTTAGGTGAAACTAGCGATGAATGAATGAGCTTCCAGGGTCAACTACAAATCCAATCGAGTCTTTGCAATTGCATGGCGTTAGTATTGTATTTATCCCAACTCGAGTCGTTGATCGATCACTCTGAGTTAAAATGAGTTATTATCAACTCAATATTAGGATTGTGATATTACCTAAGTTGATTTAGGTGGAACTAGGGATGAATGAATCAGCTCACAGGGTCAACTATAAATCCAATTGAGTTTTTGCAATTGCATGGTGTTGGTATTGCGTTCATCCTAACCCGAGTCTTTGATGGATCACTTTGAGTTGAAATGAGTTCTCATCAACTCAATGTTAGTATAGTGATAGTACCTAAGTTGATTTAGGTGCAAATAGGGATGAATAAATGAGCTCTCAGGGTTAACTTCAAATCCAATCGAGTCTTTACAATTGCATTGCATTGGTATTGCGTTTATCCCGACCCCAGTCGTCGATCAATCACTCTGAGTTGAAATAAGTTCTCATCAACTCAATGTTAGAATAGTGATAGTACCTAAGTTGATTAGGTGGACCTAGGGATGAATGAATGAGCTCTCAAGGTCAACTAAAAATCTGATCGAGTCTTTGCAATTGCATGGCATTAGTATTGTGTTCATCCCGACCCGAGTCATCGATCGATCACTCTAAGTTGAAATGAGTTCTTATCAACTCAATGTTAGGATAGTGATAGTACCTAAGTTGATTTAGGTGGAACTAGGGATGAATGAATGAGCTCACAGGGTCAACTACAAAACTAATCAAGTCTTTACAATTGCATGGCGTTGGTATTGCATTCATCCTGACCTGAGTCGTCGATCGATCACTCTGAGTTGAAATGAGTTCTCATCAACTAAATATTTTAAAAACTATATCTTTTAAAAAATTTAAAATTAATTAAGATCAATTCGGACCAAATTAGCAATTTCAAAACTTGTCATTCTTTTCCAAAATTACAAATCAACCCATACAAATCATCCATTT
>JAPEIP010000903.1:0-22203 GCA_026120095.1 Capsicum chinense
GAATCAGTACAAAAGCTTTAAATATAATACTAAGAACATAAAATGAACTACTAAATGAATATACAGATATAACCCATCTTTGAATACAACATAGATATTAGTCTAGTACATAAAAGTGTGAATAGTAATACTCTAAATGCCCGAAGCTCAACCTAAATATTGAATCTATAGAAGCTTCACACAAACAAAACAACAACGAGAACCTATACTATGATCTACAGGTTGCAGAAGTGTAGTATGAGTAACAAACACATGGTACTCTGTAGGAAACTGTCGACTGAGCTCTAAAGATCATGAAGATATAATAACATAAAAGAAAACTATTGTCTACACCCAAATATCCAGTAAACTAAATGAATAAAAGTAGTGAAGGAATAAGGATAAACTATCTTATTTTAGCCATAAGAAGAAACCTAATCACCTTACCATATATCTCTAGCCAATATAATAATAAAGAGACAAAGAAGGATATATAGTATTATGCAAGGACAATGAATTAATATAAAACATGAATAAAAAAGAGAAGGATATACGGTAATAAATTATATATATATATATACACACACACACATACACATAAGATGTCTAACTCAAATAGATAGCCTAAAGTAGTCATACAAGCCTCTTAAGGTCTCTTAATCATAGTAGGGGATAGTGCTAACATAAACAGGGTCGCTAGTCCAAGTGCCTAAAAATGAGATACTTGTACATAATAAAATATTTGTAAGGGAAAAGAATCAAAATCATACCTCAAATCTCAGTACCAGCCCATAATCAGCCTGCCAGAAACTAACCATAATAATAATAATAATAATAATAATAATAAAGTAACTGTCTTCCCTAGATAAATAATACCTAAACCAAGACACATAACTCAGAAGGATCAATTAGCAAACAACACATAGTAAACAACACTCATAACCCATACCTATGCAACTCCCCATAACACTGATAGATATAGGGATCAAATAATATATCGGTTATAGGCCATGTGTATCTTTATATTCAAGATTGAATACAAAGTAAATCCACAATACCATGATCAATCCAAGTACCATAATGTAACCTAGTGTATACACCTTTTCAAACTCGATAACTTACAAAGGAAGGACCTACAACAACTTTTCTTCTCTAGCATAATGGCTCAAGAACGAAGGGGCCCCTAGGGGATTTGACAGTCTAGTATACATTGATATGGTCTCAATCTAGGATTTCTCATCATTATTATCAATGTAATCCACCCATTACTGGTGTAATACCCTAAATTTTAAAGCTCTAGACCCTCTTAAAAAAAAGACCAATAAGTTAGTTTTTCAATACTTTGAGTTTTGCCTTAATTTGATGTCAAGGCAAAGTTGTGGAATATTTTCCCTTAAGGACCTAGAATATTGCCATGACAATGACTTAGGTAATGAGTCATTACCACTCGTGATGAGTCTTCATGAGTGATCATAGTCACTCTATAGAATTCCCCAAGTTTGAGCCCATTAGCTATGACTAGGCCTTATGACTCATAATTAGTAACTCCGAGTAATAGGGAGAGACTCGTAGCTTGACAAGTAAAGGACAAAAGACTCAAGATTCATACTAAGACTCTATCTTATGACTAATAGTTAGTCATGACTGAGTCGTATGGGAGAAGTAGTAGTTACACAAAAAAGAGACCTCAAATACTAAAGTATAGCTTATGACTCAAACTACGACTTGTAGTTAGTCCCAACGAGTCGTAACCAATTTTCAGCACATTTTTCCAAGGATATTCATATTTTTTCCCACTTACTTAAATGCTAAACTTGCATTGTTTTGGCTTCACAAGGGGTGGTATAAAAGACCAAAAATCCCAATTCATAAAATTATTATCAATTTCACCCAAATGGAATTAAAGAAGAAATTCCTATCTCCCTCAAGACTAAACTAAGGTTCTTCAATCAAGACTAATTCTCAAGAAGAATTCTTCAAGGATTCTACTTTAGTTATGTAGGATATTCATCAATGGGCTCCTTTCGCTCATTGAGTCCAAAAGTTCTCCAAATATTTCAAGTTTAATCTATTTTTTGTCTAGGGTTCCATGAGAAATATAAATTTCATAATTTATTCAATTAAACTCCCAAGTTCATCCGTGAAAATATATTCCCTAGTGAAATTGTGTTTCTATATGTTTGATAATGTAAATGTCTGCCTCATGATTAGATATTGATTTGTGTGTTATTCATTTTTTGTCATACCATGGATTGTTTAATATTTGTCAAGATTAGTCAACATTAGATAGTGTTGGTGGTTTATCAGCACCCTATACCTATACATTCGTATATGTCACAAATGTCAGGTTATAAGTCATTCGGAGCATAATTGTGTCTTAAATTTAGAACACCCTCATGTTGAGTATATGCCAGTATTAGTCATGTTAATTCTTTCATTAGTATTAGTATCAATTTCCTTGGGAGAAGGACTTAGCACCAAGTAAACCTAGGGATAAAGGCTCACTCACCAGTAGATGACTGAGACATTAGAGGTCCTTATACTTAAGAACTTCATAGCCAGCATAAGTTTAAGAGAGGTCACCCACCAGTTAAGGACTAACATTCTCTTAAGGGTCACCTGCCAGTAGAGGACTAACACCCTAGTCCTTCAGTACATTTATGTTAATGGATCCACACAGCCAGTATTGGTACCCATGGCAAAGTATAGACACTTTTTTAACTAGGGTTATAGGTTTGACTGACCCTGATTACATCAAACTGCGGTATGTTGGTTGTATAATAGGTTCCACAATTTTAGTTCAGTATTCAAACTACATCATTTAGGTTTGCATGACCAAGTGTCCATATATCAGTGATCTAATTATTTAAATTATTTCAGTACATGTTTATGCTTGGTCTTGCTTTCGATTTGCATGTGCATAAATTCTTGCTTAGTTTACATATTTATTAGTCAGTACTTATCTCACATACCAGTGCATTCAATCTACTAACCACATTCTCTCTTTTGTGTTATGTTGTCTTATAACATAGGTTCGAATTCTCAGTTCCTCGATCATGCTTAGATAGTTCGTATGGCACTCAGTTGTAGCATTTGTGATTCCTCATCAGTTGAGGACTAATTATATTATTTATCATGCTTCTTAGTATTTTAGTTCATGTTTATTTTAGTGGTCAGAGTTAGTTAGGGATCTCTCCCAACAACTGATCATGTTTAGAGACATTCAAAAAGTCAAATATTTAGTTATGTTTTCGGTAATGTGTTTCAGACTAGTTTAATATTGAGTTGACTATTTAAACATTCATTAAATAACATCCATCCAGTATTTTGCTATCTTTCTTCAGTATTTATAGCTTGAGGTAGATCATCGGTTATCTTAGAGTAACTTGTGGCTTTAAGCTTTGTGTTCAACTAGGGAATAGTCTTGGGTCATGTAAAAATATAGTATCAGAGCATAAGGTTTAAAGTGTCCTAGGGTGTCTAAAAGATGGCTTAAGTAAGTCTTGTGCATGGGTGTGAAGCATGCCATACTTATGGTCGAGAGGCTACGAGATATTTTAGGAAAGTTTCCCTTTTTTCAGTATTCATATTGAGCCATGGAGTGTGATCTCTATTAAATTTCTCTCTTCTAACTCATCCTCTATACTTTTATATAAAGTGCCTCCCAAAAGGAATAACGAAAGAAGGAACGGGGACCATCCCAAACCGCAACTTATTGAGAAAGATCCTCTGAATGAGTAGGTCATTCACACCAAATTTATCCAGTATATAGCTACTTTGAATAACCAGTAGGCTATTGCTCTATCAAATCCAGTAGTAAATATCGTAGCAGCCACTATCTAGGATTTCACACGAATAAATCCTCTAATATTTCTAAAAAAATGTCTAAGGAGGATCCCCAATAGGTATTTGACTATGTATAGAAGGTAAAAAATATTATGGTTGATACTCCGAGTGAGAGTGATAACTTAGCTACTTACCAATCAAAAAGCGTGGCTTACACCTGGGTTAAACAATGAAAAAGAGGATAGAGGTGTCGATGCTGGGCATATAGAGTGAGATAAGTTTTCTACTTCTTTCTTAGATAGGTTATTCCCACTAGAATTGAGGGAGGCTAAGGTGCAAGAGCTTATAAATCTAAAGCAGGTTAACTTGAGTGTGATGGATTATTCACTCAATTTTACCCATTTAGTGAGGTATGCTGTAACTATGGTGGTTGATTCTAGGTTTTAAATGAGTAACTATGTTAATTAAGGATATAGACCTCTCTTGATAGATGGTCCATGCTAGGCAGATTGAGGAAGAGAAACTTAAAGAAAAGGAATAATAAAATAAAAGGTCTAGAATGGATAGCTTCAACTTCTCTCTGCAAAGTTCAGATGGTAGGAATCGTTCTCGGTTCTAAGAAAAATCTTAGCCCCAGCCCCATCTTCTGTTAGTGCTCTAGTAGCTAAGTTTAAAAGGATAATTGATATAGAGCACCAGGTTCTAAGTCTAAAGGTAGAGTGAATAGTGGTCACACTAACTATGTCTACAGGAGGTGTCGTAAGAACCACAAGGGTAAGTGCATGGATGGCAGTGATATTTGTTAAGATGTGGCATGCCATGCCACAGAATCAGGGACTACCCACAGGGTGCCCATAATGGTAAAAATCTTCGTTTACAAGGTCAGCCTAATTCTTCAGCAACACCAGCAGATCACCTAACTCAGAAAGATACCACATCTAGTGCAACCAGTGGCCAGTGTCTGAATCAGCTCTATGGACTTTAGACTTTCCAAGATCAAGAGGTTATCTTGATATGGTAATGGGTACATTACAAGTCTTCTACCTTCATGTTTATACGTTATTAGATCCTGGAGCCATACTATCCCTTGTGACTCTTTATACGGTCGTACACTTCGACATTAGCCCAAAAAGTCTTGCAGAACACTTCTCTATGTCTACTTCAGTTGGTATTTCTATTATAGCCAGATGGATATACAGAAATTGCTTAATCACAGTATCTCAAAAAGTTACTTTAACTAAACTCATAGAGTTAGAGATGATCGATTTTGAAGTTATTCTTGAAATAGATTGGCTCTATACCTGCTATGCCTCAGTTGAGAAATAGGATAGTTTAGTTTCAGTTCCTTAGTGATCCAGTCCTAGAATAGAAGGGTAATACCTTATTCCCTGTAGGTCAGTTTGTCTCTTTCCTCAAGGAAAGAAAAATAATTTATAAGGGATGTATCTATCATCTTGTTTTAGTCAAGGACTTGAGTTCAAAAACCCCAAGTCCTTAATCAGTTTCTGTAGTAAATGAGTTTTCAGAAGTGTTTTGATAACGTTCAACTTACACATCAATTTATGTGCAAAGTGGTTGTCATCAATATATATACCCAACTTTGAGTTGGGGTCAAATCAATAAGGAACAATGTGAGTGTCAATCGAATTAGCTTGAACTATATTAAACTTGCTAAAATTCAAACCTAGAATACAAATATGTAAAAATTGGTGGGTTTGAGTGAGTATAAAAACTAATGTTTATTTATTAATTTTTAAAAGACTAATTTGAGGCTACAAATAATTAGAGTGTAATCAATAAAGCATAGATCTTGGGGTTATTTCTTTCTAAGGGAAGTTATTATGTGGGTACAAGACAATCAACTTTAACTTTTAGCTTTAACATGTGAGGGTAGGCTTGGTTAGAGATTTCAATACTAGCCTTTCGATAAAGTACCAAATTATCACTCGTGGATTCCTTCGAATACCTCATGGGTATGGTCAACTAGACATCACGAAGCCTCAATTTGGCATCCCTATTTCTAGGATGATGCCTAAGGCATATCAATCCCACAATCTAAGCCTATTTCTAAGACAACATAGAGAGAATAGCTAGTATCTAAGTTATTGTTCACAAAGGCTTATGTCACCTACAACCCCTCTTTCAAGGATAGTTGAAGGATCTAGGTTACCCGCATCCCTTTGTCAAGTATGATTTGGGTATTAGGATATTTGAGGCTTTCACAAACAAATTCCATGTTACAATCAAGCATTTGTAAAACCCATCAACATAAGCTAATAATTAAAGCTAAAAAATGCAACCCATACTCATTCACCGTATTCTAACATAACCCCAAGAGAAAAAACTATCTACTCATAAGATAAATAAGCAATGATATACCCAAAATCTCTATTGATTTGATTTATGAAATACAAAGAGAATATTATTTATAGCTTTAAACTTCAACAAATCTTCAATGGGAGTTTGTTAATCCTTCACATATAAGTTGGATAAGTGGTGATTTTACCACTTATTCTCATTAAACATTTGTGCACATTACCTTTTTGTGAATGTATGAATGAGACATATTAGTGATAAAATATACTAATTTTCACTCTTTGCAGGAATGGAGTTGAGGAGATTAAAAGATATAAATGAAAGCTAAAAATGATCAAAATGGAGCAAAAAAAGTCTAGATAAAGACTTTAAACAGCAAGGCCTCAGGTACTGTAGTTGTGATCTGCTGACTACAATCGCGACAATCAAGTAAAAGTCATCCAATCATAATTGCAAAAGTTACTTGCTGTCACGTAATCTCGATCGCAGCCAGATTCACACGATCGCGGCTTGGCGAAGAGATCAGCCCAAGGTCAAAATCAGAAATGCACATGACTGACTCTAATTTTGATGAAATGACTTAAACCCTATCATGTATCATATTCTATCTTCTTCCATTTTTAGGTTTTAGCTCTTAACTCCACAATCTCTATTTTTGGAGAAGAAAATAGTGTGTAAATTTTGGGTGAAGAATACATAAATTTTGGGTGAAGAATACATTGGAGACTTTCTAAGTGGAAGATTTTCTCACTACACTTGTTGATATTGTGGGAGATCAAAGTTTGAAGTAACATTCTCTTAAATCTTCAACAATTTAATTCAATAGAGATTATGGGTATATCTATGCTTATCTATCTTATGTTTAGCTAAATCTCCATCTTGGGGTTATGTGGGAATAGGGGTTAAAGTGTGTATGGGTTGTTATTATTAGAATCTATTTGGTAATTCATGTTTATGGGTTCATTGCTATTCTAATTTGGTTAGGATTTAATAGGTGAAAGCCTCAACTACCCACATAGGTTTGATGAGTGAAAGCTCCAAGCTCTAGAAAGCTCAAGGCCATCTTTAAAAGAAGTGTTTTAGGTGAAGTGTAGGAATCGATGTCATCCTTGAAAGAGAGATATGGAAACCAAAGCAATGATAGATAATTATGTGAGTAGTTTGCTAAATTTTTCACTATCTTAGACATAAGGGTGAATGTGAGATTGACCATACCATGGGTATCATCCTAGAAATAAGGATGTCTAGATTGAGGTAATGGTTACAAATTGTTGAAAACACCTATTAGGTATTTGAAAGAATCTATGGGTCAAAGTTGGTGTTTTGTTGAAAGACTAGCATCAAAATCCATAACCAAACCTAACCATATTTGTCTTACAAAATTAATGTTGTTTGCTAGCAACCACATATCTCTCTCTTAGTAGTGCATAATCCCAAGATCCATGCATAGTTATTAAACTCTAATTATTTGTAGCCCCGAATTTTTACTAGAAAAACCCAAAAATAAATATTAGTGTAGATATCTATCTCCCCCAATTTATCTTTTTGTACCATTGGTTTTAATTTAACGTGTCATTTTGAATTAATTGATCGCTATTCATATTGTTCTTCGTGGATTCGAACCTGACTCCAAAGTTGGTAAATATATTGACGATGATCGCCTTGCACTTAATTTGATGTGTATGTTGAGCATTATAAAAATCGGCACTGTTGTTGGAGAACAATTTGGCGTATTAAGTTAGTTTGGAATTTTAGTTACTTTCTTGAATTCAAGCTTGTAATATTTTTTTGTGATTTTCTTTGTTGTCGGTAGATTTTCTTTTATTTCTACTTTTTGCTATGGCATCTTCCGACAAATATGAATTTGGTGGATGGAATTCCTATATTGATGGCCTATATCTATATTATGATGGACCATACTTTATGAGAGATTGTAACTATATTCCCTAAAAGAGATGGGATCACCATCTCGATCTTATAGAGAGTATGGTTGTACCTCACGTGGAAGTCAAGATGGACATAGGGATGATTGTCCAAATGCCCACTCCCCCTTTTATGCTAACTGAATTGTTAGCTCTTCTTATGAGATGATAGGTTTTATGAAGAGAAGAAGGAGGAGCCACAAATCCTACCTATTGGTTTTGGAGCAATGCTTCAAACTATTTTGGATCAGTTGACTATAATCGGGGAGAATGCACAAGGCCTGCATAAATATTATGGGGTGTTCTACTAGGCAGATGTCTAGACAAGGGAATTGGGAAAGAATATCACTTTAGCAAATCTCACAACCTATCCCATTTCCCAAGAGGAGGCTGATCAAGAAGAAAAACCAAGCTATGATGATGAGCTTGGTAGTAATAACTCCTCGATGGCTTCCAAATCATCTAACTCATATGAGAATGAAGATGACAAATAAAAGAAATGGTACTTGAGTCAAAAGAAGAATCAATAAATATCTCTTATAATGACTCTAGTTCATTTCATGGTGAAGATGCTTCGGAGGAGGCTAACCAAAAATTAGGTGTTGGACCTCGTTCAACTCACTTTTCAACATTATGCTTTGAGGATGTGATAAGGGTACATCTCTTTGAACAAATGGAGGATTGTGGGATGACAGAGTCCAACTCTTATATTTTGGAGTTTGACATTCCAAGGGAGCACATTGAACCCCATTCATCAAAGGCTAAGGAGTTCAATTTTTAATTTACAATGAATGGCCTGTTGATGTACTCACTTTTACAAAAGGAGCTAAATTAAAAAATTTATGTGAAGTTGGGTAAAAGGTTCAAGTATTCAAAATAGCGAAATCGAAGCTTGCTCGCCATGCCCTCATATTTTCCAAGTTTAATCTTGGAAAATTTGAATCTTCTGTCCCTTTGCCGCTCATAAAAGTCAAACGAAAGCTAGGATGGAGATTCAAATTTTCTAAGTTGAAACATAAAAGGAAGGAGTGGAGGAGTCATGCCATGACGTTAAACTAAGTGCTCAATGGGAGGCAACTCATCATGCCATGAAAAGTTGAACGTATCCTTTTTAATTGAGCATCCTAGAGTAGATTTTGACTTTATTTTTGTACATGCATAATCCATAAAATGTGGTGCTACAAGGCATTTTGATCGAATTTGAAAAAGAAAAGTGTGAAATTTTAAAGTTCGGACTGAGCAGAAAAGGCAGGAACCACGGTTGTCTAGACTCAGTTACCACAATCGTGGTCTGTGCCTCCACGATTGTGGAGTATGCATGATCGCGATCACGAAACTATGACCGCAATCGCAGTCTAATCAATTTTAAAAACCATTCAAATGCCATTTTCCCCATGAATTTCATCCAATTTTTCTATCAAAATACTCTCAAATTTGTGGCTTTGCATTGCATTTTCAAGTACCAATTCATCCCGTGCATCCTCTAATTCAGTAAGTTGTCTGAATTTCCTTGGTTTTGTTATAATCATATGCTTAGAACCCGTAGTGTATAAAATGGCCTAAATTAGTGTTTTCAATTGCTAAATATATGCCTAGTTTAAATTTTTGTTGTGTACACGCTAATGGGGAAGTCGTGAGTATCCAAATTTAAGCTTTAAAGGGTTGAAATAATCGTGTACTCCATGTGTTCGATTGAATGCCCCAATGAGTTTAGTTTGAATTCTTTCAAGTTTAGGGGCCTGAATTACACATTCTAGTCTTTAGTTAAGCATTTATAATGTTTTCATTCCTAATTGAAAAAAAAAATTATGGGTTATAATCTCATCTTGATCATTGCATAGAAGCTGTCAATTCCGGTCTCAGGTATCGTGATCGCAGTCAACACTCCACGATTGCCAAACCTGAGGGGAAATTCAGGTAGACATCAAAATTTCTGCACATCCTTAGCTACCCCCGAAACATGCTTATTCTACCACATGAGCTTACCTATTTAATTTAGCATATTTTGGGTATAATAATACTAATGTTGGCCTAAGTTACATTATTTATAGGTTCTTAGCCTCAGAGATGGAGGGATTTGACAAAACTAGATTCATGACCCTAGAATTTTAGAACCTCTATAATATGGATTTGCACAGGACTAAGTTACTCCCTGAAAGGGGTATTAACTTGGATAAAGTAGAGGAAAAGTTCACAAGCTTTCATGCTAGACTCACTCAAACGGGGTGGCTATGCTTTTCCTCGGAACTCTGTGTTGTTAATGAGCATTGGGTACATGAATTCTATGCTAACTTAAGCATAGTTTCTTTCACAAAACTAGTGATGATGAATCAGAAAAAACAAGTGAACTTTAGGACAGAGCATATCAGTGAGGTGTATGGACTCCCAAATACTGACATGGAGCAGTTCCATGCAAAAACAGGCAAGCCAGGGACCTGGATGGCCAATATTTTTATATGCTGTCAAAGATGTTCCCTCGGCCACTACCAAGATAGACATTTTTATGAATGACTTCACAACTGAGGCCAAACTTTGGTTGAATATTATCTATAGTCGAGTATCGGCATGCACTCACATGACCATTATTACAAACTTATGAGCTCGTATGGTGACCTATCTTCTCTCTAGCATTGCACTGAATATTGGTGAGATTATGCATTCAGAATGGAGGTATATCAAAAATCATGGAGGTACCCATTGTTTCCTCTCTTTCCTTATCACAGAGCTATGAAGAAGGGCACAAATGGAAGAGTATGCTATAGATACCTGGGTGCTCCCAGGACCCCATATATTTCCCCTAAAATTTAGAGGTAAGGGCACCCCAGGCCAGACCAAGAAGAGGAAGGGGGACTCTGGTAAATCAACCCAGGAGGACACAGACTCTTGTAGGCCTTCATCATTCAAACCCATTGATGATATATCAAGTCAGATTATGGTTGTTAGAGGGATACTGTCTATACTACCTCAGGGATTGGGAGAGGCTTCCACCACTCGTCACTCATACATAGCTCAGTAACACTATGAGAGATACGTGGAGAAAAAAAAGAAGTAAGGAACCACTTTTGCCCATTTAGAGAGAGCCTATTCATCATTTGCTGCATCACACAGTGACCTAAAGGAATTACATAAGAAAATGGTGAAGAGAGAGAAGAAGCAATATAAATTTTTCAAGAAGATGTGGAAAGGGTGAAGGGCATCTTCAAGGTGCTCAAGCCCAACCATCGACTACCTTCACCTAGTATGGAAAGTGAGGATGAGGACCCTGCTGATTGGTCTACTAATGATGCTGGAGATGATGGTACAGATTCAGTGGGAGAGGATAGCTCTTGATACATCTTCAGAGAGACCCCTACTACTCTTGTTTGCTTGCATGTACAGTGGGGACTACATTATTTTAGTTAGAGGCGCCCCCAAATTTGTATTATTTTGATGATGCATGGTTGTATATTTCTCTTTATGTTATTAATTATTTTAGGATGATGCCTTGGATATTATTTTAATTGTTTTTTTAAATACTATATTTTGGGCACCCGGTTGGTGTGTGCATTTTATGGATTATCATGTTTTTCTTCTAGTTCTAGTTTTTCTCTTTTTACTCTAGCCTTATTTTTTTATTTTGATAATACAAGACTAACTTTGCCCCATGATGGATTGAGTGACAACATTCTCAAGGGTAAAGCATTGTGTTTTGATTTTGAGTCATAGGTGCAGGGGAAGTTTTAGTACCCATAACATAAATGTCCAAAATGCAAGGGAAATGTGAGTACCTGTGGCATTGTATGTTAAAAGTTGGGGCCATTGGCAAAGTCTGAGTAGCCATATGGTTGGGTTTGCCCGTTTGGAGCCTAATTATAAGACTACGGCTTTTGTTGTACCCATAGTTTAGCAAATGGTGCAAGATGCTAATGCAAAGAAAAAAAAACCCTCCGTCCAAAATTTTTGAAAAAAAATCAAGGGCATGGACGTGAGCAATGTTGTAACAAAACTTTTTCATTTTTAGTGGCTCCACAAATTTTTTTCTTGTGAATAATGATAAATACTCCACTTGTGTGTCTCTAGCGAGAGGGATATTTGAACTGCCTATGTGAATTTTTCATGGCATGTTTGGTAAGCTATTATCTTTTATCTCTTGTGTACTTGTGTTATCTAGAACTTTTCCCGATAGTCTTTCAAAACTAATTTGATTGAATGTGGTTGGAGTAACTTCTAGAGTATTGATTTTTGTTGCTTGGCTATTCTATAAAGTCCTATGTATCCTTGAGTGCCGCATCTTAGGATTAGGGGTGTAGTGAAATTAGCATAGCCCATGTTCAATGAGCTACTTGTGGTAGTGACTATGTTTAAAGTTATTGTGAGCTTTAAGGTATAAAGTTTGGGCATAGAGAATTGTTGTCTCATGGTAAGAAGAAGTGTTTCTTGAGAATAAGCAAATGCTTTAAGTTGGGGGTGTTGATGAGTGGTGATTATACCACTAATTCTCACTAAACATTTATGGATATTACCTTGTTGTAAATGTATAAATGAGACATATTGGTGATAAAATGCACTAATATCCACTCATTGCAGGAAAATAGAGCTGAGATCAAAAGATGTGGATGGGAGCTAAAAATGATCAAAATAGAGCAAGAAAAGTTCAGATAAAGACTTGGAGCAGCAAGGCCTCAGGTACCGCGGTCGCGGTCTGCTGACTGCAATCGCAGCAGTCAAGCAAAAGTCATCCAACTGCAATCACAAAAGTTACCCATGGTCACATAACCATGATCGTAGCCAAATTCACACAATTGCGACTTAGTGGAAAAGATCAGCCCAAGGGTAAAACCAAAAATGCACATGGCTGACCCCAATTTTGACAAAATTACTCAATCCCTATCATGTATCATATTCCATCTTCCCTAATTTTTAGGTTTTAGCTCTTGACTCCATAGCCTCCATTTTTGGAGAAGAAAATATTATGTGTAAATTTTGGGTGAAGAATACATTGGAGACTTTCTAAGTGGAAGATTTGTTCACTACCATTGTTGATATTGTGGGAAAGCCAAGTTTGAAGTAACATTCACTTAAATTGTCAACAATTCAGTTTAATGGAGATTATGGGTATATCTATGCTTATATATCTTATGTGTGGCTGAATCTCCCTCTTAGGATTATATGTGAATAGGGGTTAAAGTGTGCATGGGTTGTTATTGTTAGCATCTATTTGGTAATTCATGTTTATGGGTTTTATCATTGTTATGCTAATTTGGTTAGGATTTGATAGGTAAAAGCCCCAAATACCCACATAGGTTTGATGAGTGAAAGCTCTAAGCTCTAGAAAGCTCAAGGCCATCTTCAAAGGAAGGATTTTGGGTAGTTTGCTAATTTTTCACTATCTTGGACATAAGGGTGAATGTGAGGTTGACTATACCATGGGTATCATCCTAGAAATAAGGATGCCTAGATTGAGGCTGTGGTTACAAATTGTTGAACACACCTATTAGATATTCAAAAGTATCAATGGGTGAAAGTTTGGTGTTTTGTTGAAAGACTAGAATTAAAATCCATAACAAAACATACCCATATTTGTCTTACTAAATTGATGTTGATTGCTAACTTCCACATATCACTCCCTTCGTAGTGCATAATCCCAAGATCCGTGCATAATTGTTGAAATCTAATTATTCATAGCCCTAAATTTATACTAGAAAAAACTCAAAATTAAACATTAGTGTAGGTATATATCTCCCCCGTTTCGAATTAATTTGATCGTCACTCACATTGTTCCTCGTGGATTCGACCCCAACTTCGAAGTTGGGTAAATATATTGATGACGACCGCCTTGCACATAATTTGATGTGTAATTTGAGCATTATTGAGGCCACTCTAATTTATTATTTACCCTAAATTAATAAAATAATTGGAAACTAAAAAAGGGTCAAAAAATTCCACCAAATTTGGATCTCCTCTATGGGTTAGGGTTTGAGCCTCGTAAGGGAATTTGTGATTCAGCTGTGTTCATTTACACCTTTTTCCTTGAGCTATTTTTCTACTAGGACACGATCATGGGAGTTTGTGCATATTTTCTCTACCGTGACCTCAGTAAAAGCAATGCGATCATGGTATATTGACCTTCTTGACTAACTGCGATCGCGGTCCTCAGGCCACGGTCGCAGTAACTAAGGCTATGTTCTAATCCAGGTCGTCAAACCGTATTCCATCTTTTGATTTTCTTCAGCTCGCATCCATATAGTTTCATCTCATTACCTATGTGTCTGCAAAAAGTAGATAGTAGTGCATTTAATCACAAATATGTCTCTCTTATTCATTCAAAACATAGTAATGTGAATGAATGTTGAGTGCAAATAAGTGGTAAATTCACCACTCATCAACACCCCTACTTAAAGCTTTGCTTGTCCTCAAGCAACATTACCTCTTACCATTTGACAATGCATATTTATGCCCGCATATGATGACCTAATGATCCTGATGATATCAAGCTTAGTTACTGCCTCAAGTAGCTCTTCAAACGTGAGCAAAGATATTCTCCCGACACCCCTCAACATAAAAAGCAATAATAAAGGATGAAAAAGCATTCAAAGCGAAACAATGATACAATCACCAATACTCTATAAGTGACTCACTTTTTGACCTCAACTACACTATACTCTTTTTGCCTCTTTTCTCGAAAGGTGACAAAATCACCCACCTCAACTTGTTCATATGCCTCGTCAAAAGAAGAAAAATTTCACACACCAAGCTACCAAATATACAACAAGGAATTTAAGTGAAAAAATCTCTCCCTCACAAGAACTCTCTATGCTAACAAGTGTCATACCATAGGGTTTCCCCTTTTTTCAATCGCTACTCAATAAAAGTAAATGGTTGGAGATATCGAAGGTCTTTTTGAGCATGTAATGTAGGTTTGGGGTAGGGTAGGATATCATTTAGTAAGAACAAGGCTATACCTCTTTGAACATCTATATCACACTATTTAATCCAACTCTTGACTATGGGCCACTTCTTTGTCTTTTACAATGCCTACTCTTATTACCTTGGTTCGCCCATTTTCTTTCATTTCTTTTCCTTACAAATTTCATGCAATTCTTTTCTTTATTGGGTCCTTTCTTTTTCTTACTAATTTTCTCTAAATGCTTAAGCTCATAGGAATTCACTTACAACTTTGTGGCCCAAATTTACTTCCTTCAATATTCACCATCCCTAACTTAGGCTTTTAGACTCAACTTATATTTTTAAGTTCAATGAGGGTATGTTTAAAAAGAGGGATAAAAATTAAATAGCTCATGGATTGTAATGTGTTTTCCAAAGAAAGGTCAAAAGGCTCACACAGAGGTGATTGGCACAATCCACCACACTTTTTAAATAAACCAAAATGTCCTCAATAGACACAATAACAAAGAGATCAAAATACTGATGAAAGACCATATTCATTAGATCCATAAATGTCGCAGGAGCATTAGTCAACCCAAATGACATTACAAAAAACTCAGTTCCCATACATAGTATAGAAAGTCGTCTTAGGAATATTTACCTCTCTAATCTTTAGCTGATGGTACCCAAATCAATGATCTATCTTAGAAAAAACTTGGCACCTTGCAACTGATCAAACAGATCATTTATCCTTGGAAGAGGATAGTTGTTCTTGATCGTTACCTTATTCAACTACCTATAGTCAATGCACATGTGAAGGGAACCATCATTCTTGCACACAAACAACACTGGTGCACCCCATAGAGATACACTAGGATGAATAAACCCCTTATCTAGAAGATCCTTAAGTTGCTCCTTGAGTTCACTCAACTCAGCTGAAGCCATTCTATACGGAGGAATAGAAATTGGATGAGTGTCCAGAACTAGATCAATACCAAACTCAATTTCCCTATATGGAGGAATACCAGGAAAATCATCCAGAAAGATCTTTGGAAACTCATTAACCACTGGAACTGACTGGAAAGAAGGACTTTCCAGTTAGAATGTTTAACCCAAACCATGTGATAAAGACAACCTTTGGAGATTAACCTCTGAGCTAAGAAATACAAAATAAATCTCCCCCTAGAAGCTAAAGAACCACTCTCCCATTCTATAATCGGCTCACCAGGGAACCTAGTGGCAACCTTATGGTTCCAACAATCCAAGGAAGCATAATAAGAGTGCAGCTAATCTATACCCAGAATGACATTGAAATCTACCATACCCAACTCAAATAGATTCGCCAAGGTCTATTTGCCACCAACAGATACCACACACCCCCTATAAACTCTCTAAGTAATAACTGAGTCACTTAATATGGTAGAAATAGAAAAAGGATTAGAAATAACTTTTGAATTGAAACCAAAAGATACAGCCACATAAGGAGTCATATAGGAGAGAGTAGACCCCGAATCAAGCAAATAATATACATCACAAAAGAAAAGTTGTAAGGTAGCAGTAATAACATTAGGTGATGCCTCAAATTCCTATTGTGACGGTAAAGCTTACAACTTATTCCGACCAACACTAGAACTAGGAGCAGTAACAGAAGTAGATGCAACACCACCAGGTGTAGGAGTAGAAGATGAAGCTATAGGAATCTTATTTGGCCTCATAGCAACCTTGTTAACTGGATAATCCCTGAGTTGATGGCCTACCTGGCCACATTTGAAAAATTTGTCCCTTCTTTCATTACAATAACTCGATAAGGACGGCCATAGAACCGACCAGAAGGGCATGAAGAAACTAACTAACCTCCGCTTGCCATAGACTGGGCACCTTATTCTTGGGAATTATAACGACCTTGACGATGCTTGTTGGCCTCATAGTAAGGAGCACTAGCAGAAGAGAAGGAACCAAAACTCCCCTACTTCTTTTTCTTCCATTTGCCATCATGCCAACCACCCTAAGACTAAGCACCTTCCTGGTCAGAAAACCTGTTCTTCTTACCCTGACTATCTCTAAACTCTGCCTGTTTTCTCTTATCATACTCCACTTGCTGCATATGAACTTCCTCAATTTAGTAGCTGACATGCGGGCAAGAATGAGGAAGTTCACTTCTGGGTTGAATTGAGATTTGAGAAGTATCACAAAGCCTCTATAAAAAAAATAGGTAAATCCAGTTAGAACATGCCAAAACTATGGCCAAAACCATCCAAAATAAAAGAAGAGTGTCTAAAGAAATCCATAATATGAAATGATACATTTAGAAAGGATGGAAGCTCACCACTTCAATCCAAATATTGATACAAAATCCACGTGCTAAATAAGAGGAGTTGAATGTTTAGTTCCTACATAGCATAGGTATACAGCCGTTAGTAGAAGGGGTTAGCGAACGACTGCTAGCATAAATCCAAGGCTAAGGATAAAATAATACCAGTCATAAAACCAAGTAAAACCATCGATAATGCATAGAACCATACCCATATAAGTGCCTAGAAAAGGGACAAGGTTTAGTATGCACTTAAAAACCTTTACTTAGGTTGTGTAGCTTTGTTGTCGTAAGCACCCACTGGCGGTATGGGTTTAGTTCCCCTACTAAAAGGATCCCAGTGCATGCAGCCGTATAACCGGGCAATATTCCATGGGATGACTAGTACATCCCTCTAATATAAAATGAGACACTCGCACATAGTCATCAATGACCCCTCATATTTCTACAAATAGATTCTAGTTTTGGTCCCCCAAGATCGCCACCTTTTGCGACTCAGCTACACACCCCGCCATTAATGCCCTATTAAAACCATGTCTAAACAATATATTTACCATTTATTAACCAATGCTAATATTAGTGCTATTATCTTACCACCCCTTACTTGCAAGTAATATCCATAGCCAAACCATTTAGGTTAAGGGGACCTTAGGTTCCCTTTCTATATACAATATTAAATTCACTTAGGAGACTTCCATGTTCTCCACAAGCCTATTTAGCCTTTTCAAACTATTTAAATCATGCATAAATCCTTTATCCAGTTGAAAACATGCAAGAGTTCCATTAAAAAAAGTCAATGCAATGAACATATCTTTTTAAGCATTTTATCAAACACCTTAGGGGCATAATATAACCAAGATTAATTTCAAATACCATTAAACCATTACCATGTATCCAATTGTCCAAAATCACCATTAATGCATATAAAATCATAATTAAAATCATAGAAAACCATAACCAAGTATTCAATATCAAAATACCCAATAATAGTTGAAAACCTATAATCATGAAATAGTAAAACCATCAAATAAATCATATAAACCATGCCTTTAGTTGAAATTACAACGAAGGAAGAGAACCATGCCTTATACCGAAGAATTGATGGTAAAAAAATCACCAAAGCAAGCCCCAAAGCAATCTCTTAGTTGAAACCCTATCTTCCTTGCCCCAAAAGCTCTGGAGAGAATTATGAGATGTTTTGGAATAGTTTTAAAGTATTAATGAATAGAATAATAGGGTACAGACCTTTCTAAGTTATTAGAAGTCATGGGTTAGAATTAAGGTAAGTAGGAAATGTCCAGAATACCCCCACTTAAGTTGTACAAAAATCCTATCACAGGGATACGATTGGCCTTCATGAGTTGTACCTTCCTATACAATCAGTATCCACCACTCGTATCGAGACCTCAGCCCTTGGATCAAACACTATTCATTATACGACTCATCTAACCAAGTCGTAACCATAATCTGTATCCATAACCCATATCCCTGGCAAAAATAAAATACCTAGGGAATTAAACATTATTTACTATATGAGTCCTGGGTACAACTTGTACCCTAGCTTACGGCTCATGGTGAGCCACTTGTACTTAGGTCTAACCTAAGTAACCAAGTCTATGGTTAAGTTAAGAAACCAAATGACCCATAACTAGAAATACAAATCGTACCCCTAAGTCATATTAATTCCAGTAACCAAAACCATCCTACCAACCAACACTAGTCAGTATACGACAGGACTATACCATCTTTACCCCAACATACGGCTCATACCTATAAGTCGTAGTGGATCCAGAGAATAAATTTCCAGGAAATTTTCTAAGGGTCAAAACCCAGGATATTTCACAAGAAAGTAAGACATTCTTAAATACCTTTTAGCCTCTCCATTATGAGTGCGGCATGCTACAAAACCGTAAAAAAGACTCTACTCAACACTGCTTTTTGGACTCTCAATTGACCATTAACGTAGGCTCTGATACCAACTTTACATAACCTGATCGGATGCCTTATTGTAATAGGTGTCCCAAGACTGATCAGGACCAAGACCTCCCCTGTTACCCAACCCAACCTCCAGGTGCCTGCCCTGAGTTGGCTGAATTTTGACCATATAACAAAATAGTGTAATAGCTCTCCTAAAAACTCTAGATAGGTTTATAATCAAGACCGACCCAACCGAATCCAACTATCCCACACCAGCTGCCCAACTGTACCAAGCCATTCCAAAGGCCATAAACTAGGCCATAACTAAATAAGTTCTAAAAGATAATATTATTAATCCCAAAATAAAATATGAAGAACAACCAACAATCCCATTGACTAGTGTTAGCCCTAATGTCAATACCAATACCAAGGTTGAAACCAATACTGGTCTTGACCATTCTAACCTATAGCAGTACCATAATGCCTCTAACCAAAAGAGTAATAAAATCAGATTGGGACCAGCCCCCAACCATGGCAAAAACCAGTATCCAAAATAAAATCAAAGTGTCTAGAAATAACAATAACATAAAATAGAGCCTTGTGAATGGATGGAAGCTCACCACTTCAATCCAAATATTGATCCCTGAGTCAATCACTATGTAGGAGAAGTAGAACAGTCGATTCCTGCATAGCATAGTTATACAACTACCAATAGATGGGTTAGCAGGTGAACGCTACATGATCTCAAAATAAGGATAAAATAATGCCGTTAATAAATCTAAGTAAAACCATTCATATGCACACAACCATATATCTATAAATAACCATACTAGGAAAGGAGGACCGGGTTTAGTATGCCATTAAAACTTTTTCCTGGGTTGTGTAGCTTTGCTATCCTAATCCACCCACAGGTTATATGGGTTTAGCTCCCCCTGCAAAAGAGCCTCAGTGCTTGTAGCCACACAACCATAGAGTAAAACCTGGGATGAATAGTACATCCCCAAAATATAAAGTGTGTCATCATGCATATAATCACCAAGAATAACCTCATATCGGCAAATATGAGTTTCCAATTTTGGTCCCTCCTGGACCTCCACCTTCTATGGCTTTGATACACATCCCGCCATTATTTCCCAATTAAAACCATTACTAAGAAACCAATCAATCTATTTTACATTTAATAACCAAGGCTATTTAGTGATGGTATCGCCATACTGATTATACTTACAAGTACTATCCATAGCCAACCACATATAGGTTTAAGAGGACTTCCAAGTTCCTTTTTATTTACCATATTAAACTATTTGGTGGATTCCATGTACCCCCCAAGCATAAACATTTATCCATTTACCTTTCCATGTTATTTAAACCATACATAATTCCTTTACCAAGTTTTAAAACTATAAAGAATTCTATTTAAAGTACTCAATGTAATAAAAACATTATTATAGGCATTTTTTCAAATGCATTGGGGGAATTGTATAACTAAAACCAATTCCAATTACCATTAAACCATTTCCATGCAATCCAATTATCCAAAATCACTATTAATGCACATAAAGCATAATTAAAAACATGGAAAACCAAAACCAACCATTTAATATCAAAACCCCTAGTTCATATTTGAAAAATAAAATCATACAATCAATGAAGTCATGAAAACATTCATAAAACCATGCTTCTAGATAGAATTAATAATGAGGGAAGAGAATATGCCTTAAACTAAGATGATGATGGAAAGAGATTACCAAGACAAGCCCCAAATTAATCCTCTAGTTAAAACTCTAGCTTCCCTTGCCCAAAAGTTTTTGAGAGAATTATAGAGTGGTTTAGAAGATTTTCTAAGTGTTAATAAATTTAATAATAGGGAAATAACCACCCAAGTAGGTTAGATGTCGAGGGGCCTTATAAGGATAAGTGAGAAAATGTCTAGAATACCCCTACTTATATTGCATGCAAATCCCATAATAGAGGTATGACTGACCCTCATGAGTCGTACCCTTCAGTATAATTAGTACCCTCCACTCATGCCTTAGCCTCAACCTTTTGATCTAATACTATCCAGCATACGACTTATCCAACCAACTTTTATCCAAAGCATACAATTCGTACCCTTCATCCATACCCCTAGTATATTAATCACAAAGAAGATTTAGACACTATCCATTATACGATTCCATGGTATGACTCATACCCTAGCTTACATCTCACAGTGAGCCACTTGTACTCAGATTCAACGAAAGTAACCAAGTCTAAGATTAAAGTTAAGGAACCAAATGATATGTACCCACCAATATGACTTGTACCCCTAATTTGTATCCATTCCAGTAACTAAAATCCATCCCACCAACCAATACTGGTCAGCATATGACTGGACCATACCATTCATGCCCTATCATATGGCTCGTACCTATGAGTTGTATTGGATCTAGAGACCAAAATTCCAAGAAATTTTCTAAGGGTTAAAAACCTAAGGTTTTATGTATGACTCTTCAAGAATTGTAAGTTTAATATAGTCAAGTTATTGAATGATCGACTAAAGGGGATAATATCTTGAACTTAGTGATGAATTAAGTGTAAGGGTTACTAGGTAGTAACTAAATTCACTAGTTTTGATAAGAATAAAAAGGGGTTATATTAGTTTAAAAAACAACAATATGTATTTGAGTATAGATATCAATCTTGGGGTAGTGTTCACTCCTAAAATAGATACTTGATTAGTTGGTCTTCAAACATGTTTGTGATTCATAATTGGGGTTAATAATGCTCATTTGAAGAAGTGGTGAATTTGACTTCGAGCATACTTGTGATTTCATGTGTCAGTGGTTATTCATTATTTATTTGAAATAATGAACATTTTTATTTTTGACTGTATTTACTTGGTTATTATTAATTGTATGTTCTATTTGGATTGCTATTACTTACATCTAATTTGAATTTGGCATTTGTGATTATGTTTTGGTCATTACATATAATTATTAAGTATATTCTATATTTGCATTTATTGTTGTGTTGATGATGAATATTTAGATAATGATGAAGATAATACGATATCAGTGATGATATTAAGATCAGGATAATATGATAGATGACAATGATGATGATGTT
>JAPEIP010000946.1:0-12595 GCA_026120095.1 Capsicum chinense
ATCTGTAAAGGTGTGTTATGAGAGGTTATAGTGTGTTTTAAGACATGGGTCTTAATGGTTTTGTGGTGGTAAATGTCTAAAATATCCTTAACTTAAAGGCTAAAAATATGCATAGGAGGGTACAACTCTTCTTAACTCATATCCACAACATACGAGTGGTACCCACTATTCGTACCCTAGATAGAATGTTGGACTCTATCATATCTAAAATATGACCCCAAGGACAAACTCATATCCATAACATACGATTCGTACCCATAAACCGTACCCCAGGAAGAATTATTTGGGCTAGACATAGGACATCGTACGGTTTGGCACTATACTTCTCATACCCTAACATATGACTTATATGATGTCCCTTAGTACCTAAGATAGAAACTAACCAAAACCATACTAAGTATAATATGACCAAGGAATTCAAACCGTATCCACATTATACTATAAGTAATCACAAGTCATATGATGTCTACAGAGCTTAAAATCAAGAAATTTCAAAGGGTCAAAACTGGGGTTTTTGAGGACGTTATAGCTGTAGGTCTTTTGAATATTTTTGCCATAAGTGCAATAGTCGTGGGGAAATTATTGTTTTATTACAGAGTGTTTTCCTTAGTATAGCAATTCATCCCTCAACTAGAGGTGGTACTCATGGTCGTAGGGGTGGTTTCTAGGGTACTGAGGAGGTTCCCAAGAAAGTAAGATAGGATTTTGATCAGGTCTCCAACCAAGTTGTAGGCGTGGTTAGTTCTATGAAGTACCTACTACGACCAAGGCTGAGACTTTGAATGTTGTTGATACAGGTATAATTTTAGTGGGCCACCTATCGACCCTTACTTTATTTGATCCAGGATCCACTTATTCTTATATTTTTTCTTATTATGCACCATGATTGGAGTTATCTTGGGATTTACTATCTTTTCCATTATGCATATCTACTCTTATGGGTGATTTATTAATAGTGGATCTAGTTTTTAGATCATGTATTGTGACTGTTAGCAATGTTGATACTTATGCTGACCTTATTATTCTTGATATGGTGGATTTTAATTTGATTCTAGAATGGTATGGTTATCCCACTATCATGCGATCATGTGTTGTTTAGCCAAGACCATTACCATAGCCATGCCTAAGGTACCTCAAGTCATATAGTAGGGAGCGATCCACTGTTAACTAACAGGGATTATTTCTTGGGTTTGCACTTAGAGTCTTAATTCGAGGGGTTGCGAGTCTTATCAAACTTATATTTGTGATACTAGTATGGAGATTTATTACTTTACTGTATTCCAGTAGTTTGTCAGTTTCTCAGTGTGTTCCCTATCGAATTGCCTGGTATTCCCTTATTTATGAGATTGAGTTTGCTATTGACCTCGATACTGGCACCCAACCTATTTCTATGGAACCTTACTGTATGACTCCTGCAGAGCTTAAGGAGATGAATTAACATTTTTAGGATCTTTTTGGTAAGGGTTTTATTAGACCGAGTGTAATCCCTTGGAGAGCTATGATAACGCCCAAACTACCCTTCCTTAGAAGAATAAAACTATCGCTGTAAATCATAGTAACCTAACTAAGTTGGGGTCGATCCAACAAGGAACAAGCGAAAAATTCTTCTCAAACTTGTTAAAAGCACCAAGCACTCCGAGAAAGTAAAAAATGGGATTTGTTAAAATAGAAAAAGGAGAAAAATTAGGTGCTTTTGGTTGTAAATAATCTTAAGATGGGCACTAGGCTTGTGTTCCCCTGGATTCTCAACTTAATAGACTTATTGTGCACTGTCACACTATTCTAATGCCCTTGCATGCAGAATATGATAAGTTATATACCCTCGATTATCTTTTGGACTAGTTGATGGATTTCACCCTTTCCCTTTTGAGTCTTAGGATGTCGCCTTTTTAATCCTTATCCTGGATCCTGTTTAACTATTAACTTTTGCATCTCAAGTTATTAGGTGAAAGATAACCATCTCATATATATAATACCTATTACCCTGGATCAATAGTTAATCTTCAAATTACTGTTGTGATTTTTTTTCCTTGTCGCTACTCCTCTTTTGGAGTAAGTAAAAATAATCTAGGTAATGATAGTAGGGTCGGGATATCCCCGCCCTCCGAACCGGATGGGATCTTAATGTTGGCCACCAGTAAGAAATCAATAAGAATGAAGAAAACCCAATACATGCAACAATCTTTATCTATAACAATATGGCACTTCTCTACTTCATTAATTAGTTAGTATTTCCCCAACCCTAGCTAAGGGAATTAGCCGCTCATAGTTATGGGATCAATAATGGAATCCACAAAAAAAATTATAGACTCAATCTCACAATAATGAAAGAATAAATCCAAAAGTCTTAAATTAGACAACAAACCAAGAACAACAATATGTTTGTGAACTTGGCCCCAAAGAGCCTCCTTCAGAATCAATCAATATGTGAATGAGAATCATGAATACAAAGCCTAAAGGGTAGTTATAGATTACAAAAAACCCTAGAAATTAAATCCTAACTAAAATAGAAAAACTTAACTAATCGTACACAATAAGATATAAAAATATCAAAGGAGTGTATTTGGGATACATGGAAACCCTAGGAAATAATTTTGGAATGATCCAAAAAATTTGACGTTGGTGGTCACATTCGATCAAATTGTGCCACATGTGGACCCAGGTAAGTACCAAAAAATTTTCTTGTATAGTTCACTCTCTAGATTTTGGACTTCTAGCACTTACCTTACCTAATTACAGTATGCAAGTAATACATGTGGACTTTAAGTAGACTTAGATAAGTAACAAAGTTCCATAATCAGATAAATAATTGAATTACCTTTCCAATGATTCCAATTTTGCCTTAATCCAATATCTGAGTGAAAAGTTATGGCCAAATTATCGAAGGCTTGTCAGAGTTTCTAATGACTACGCCCACTACTTTCATCTTGCTTCTGAGCCTCTGCACTTTGACTTCTGATATGTACTGAGGTCACCTACGCTTGGTAAGTGCAACATATGCCCAAAAATGACCAATTAAGTGGCCAAAAACATCAGTTTTCATCTTTTTCTTGAATTTAGCATCAAAAACCTAATTCCCTGCAAAACACCCCAAAACACGTCAAATCTAACAAAATAGCCTTAAGTACATGCATATTCTCATAGTTTTAAACATTAAAACTTTTATAAATTCCTAGCATATCAACACCATCAATTTAGAATGTTGCATGTCCTCAGGAACAAAACATACCAAAACAATACAACGATGCGTAACCAAGAGTAACCTAAGATAACTATGATAATCAATCATCAAATTTAGGCTTAGGATCATTACCCTCTCCAAGTTTGATACTTTAAAACCAAATGTGTGTATTAATGAAGTATAATAATATGACATAAATGAATTAAGCTATGGTATTACATTAATAGTAGACAACCATGCATATATACAAGTTACACTACCTAAACAAGTAAACAGCTAGGAATAGCACCCATGTGTCCTTACAACAAAGAAGTCCCATTAACTCATATAAAATAATGCATGTCAATGAAGGAATGGTCAAGAGACACTCAATCTCCAAAAAGTTACAATCAATGCATGTAAAATACCATAGGCTTTCCCTTATTTTCTTCACCTAAGCTTTCAGAAAATCAACTCAGGATCACAATAGGACTTTCTCTACTTGTAAAGTAGGCTTGAGGGTATGGTATAGTACATAAGTTCATATCAAGTGACTAAACCTCCTTGGCACTACACTTAATTTTGGGGTCCACTCATTAACCAACTTTCTTTTTACTCCACCCTTATTTCTTTTTTTTTTGTATAGCACATTCTAGTGTGCTTTTGTTATAATTTTTTTTTCAACTTTATTTTAGATTATTCTTTTTCTTTTGCTTCAATACCTATCCCTACTTTCCTCTTATTTTATTTCCCCCTTCTTCACACCCACTTTACATTATGCACCGCTATGATAGCCACCCTTAACTTAGGTGATTTGCTTGAGTTGTGGTGCACAAAGTCCAAGGAGGACCAGGGATGAAATATGTTCATTATAACACAAATGATGGTGAATGGCTAAAACAATGAAATAGGCTATAAGCCTCAAAATCAAGATCAATGGGTACTAATTTCCACATAGAAAGTCATTTAGGCTACAAATAGACTTTAATAAAAAAGGGTCTATGATCATTTGCTAACCGACTATCCTACAACCTAGGCAAGACTAAGCGAGCATGTTCTAGATTTTAACACACAATGGAAACTAAGAAGTATCTCACACACATATGGAATAGATTGCATAACAGGCTACTACCTATCAGATTCATGTAAATATTAGCAATTATTATCATGTCCCTAATCCTTATTCCATAACAAGATTCTCAATATTCACATAAAGATAAATATCACACAATTCAAAATAAGCTATTGAAGGGGTATAATTTTCAACACATTGTATCAACTACCTTAGCTACTTATTTTTCTCCTTATTAAATGACACAATATGAAACAAAACATCATATGCCTTAACATGTCATCTCTACTAGGAACAGGCCTTCAGGGAAAGGATGGACGATAAAAAAACCCCCAAGAGGACATCAAAACCCACAAGTAGCCCCACCTTTAACTTAAAATCTTGCATTGTCCCTAATACATCAAATCGCTATAAAACAAGAGAGTTGGAAACATAAAAGTGGCACTATAGGAGCGAAGATCTATCATTAATCAGAATAACATAAATATAAATAACAAAATACCTTAGGTTTCCTCCCCAGAAACACTTTATTTCACTTCACAGCATGATGAGACTTTATTGGGTACTCAGACTTGCCTAACAAGCCCATGGGTAGCTTCATTATTCAGACTTTACCAAGGTAGCCTAATAGTTGGCCAACAGTTTTCTATTTCCACATGGAATAGGCAAAAAATTCTTCTCAAACTTATTAAAACCACTAGGAAATACGGGAATGTAAAATGAGAGATTTATTGAAATAGAAAAAAGACGAAAAATGGTTGCTTTTGGTTGTAAACATTCTAAGACGAACACAGGGCTTATGTTCCTCCTATCTTCTCCACTTAGTAGACTTATCCTGTATTGTCAAGATATTTTAATGCCCTTGCATGCAAGATCCGATAATTTATGTACCATCGATCATCTTTTGGACTAGTTGATGGATTTTATATTTTACATTTTGAATCTTAGGATGTCACCTTACTAATCCTTATCCTGGATCCCATTTAACTATTACCTTTTGAGTCTCAAGTTATTAGATGATAAATAACCATCTTAAGTATATAATACCTATTATCCTTAATCAATAGTTAATCTTCAAATTATTGTTGTGATCTTTTTTCCTAATCACTACTCCTCTTTTGGAGTAAGTAGCAATAATCAAGGCGGTATATTAACATTGGCCACCACTAAGAAATCAATAAGAATAAAGAGAACCCAATAAATGCAAGAATCTTTATCTAGAACAACTTGTCACTTCCTCGACTTTGTTAATCCATTAGGGTTCCCACAACCCTGGCTAAGGGAATTATCCGCTCATAGTTATGGGAGAAATCATGGAATCCATAGAAAAAATTACAAAATCAATCTCACAATAATGAAAGAATAAATCCCAAAGTCTTAAATTGAATAACAAACCAAGAACAACAAGATTTTTATGATCTTGGCCCCAAAAAGCCTCCTTCTGAATCAATCAATTTATGAATGTGAACAATGAATACAAAACCTAAAGGGTATTTATAGATTACAAAAATCCCTAGAAATCAAATCCTAACTATAATAGGAAAACTTAACTAATCGTTCATAATAAGACTTAAAAATATCATATGAGTGTACTTGGGATGCATAGAAAACATTGGAAATGATTTTGGAATGATCCAAAAAAGTTGAGGTCGATAGCTATTTACTTGGGCCAGAAGTGGTCCACAAGTGGACCCAAGTAATTTGTAGTAAATCTTTTTGTACTGTTCACTCTATGGATTTTGGACATCTGGTATTTACCTTAGCCCACTTATGGTTCATAAGTACTACATATGATCTGCAAGCTGACATAGGTAAGTACCAAAGTCCCCATCATTAGATAGATATTGAATTAGCTTTCGAACGATATGAATTTCACATTAATCCAATGTTAAAGTGAAAAGTTATGGCCAAATTACTGAAGCACTGTCAGAGCTGCCAATGAAAACAACCACTACTTTTGTTTTGCTTCTGATCTGATGGACTTTGACATCTGATTGCACTTAGGTCACCAATGCTCGGTAAGTTCCATATATTCCAAAAAATGACTAAGTAAGTGGCCAAAAACATCAATTTTCATCTTTTTCTTAAATTTAGTACCTAAAACCTAATGTCCTACAAAACACTCCAAAAATACATCAAATCTTACAAAATTGCCTTAAGTTCATGCATATTCTCATAGTTTTAAGCCTAAAAATTGCTATAAATTAATGGCATATCAAGATCTTATATCATTGGTGATGAATAAAGATAACTCTATACATATATGTATCGATTATAGGTAGATTAATAAGGTGACGGTGAAGAATTTTTATCTTATGCTTTACATTGATGATTTTTTAACCAGCTTAAGGGATATGTAGTATTTACTAAGATTTATTTGTGATTTGGTTACATTCAGTTGAGGATTCAAGCTAAGGATATCCTGAAGACAACATTTAGGACCCGTTATGGTCATTATGAGTGCCTAGTGTGTCTTTTGGATTTACTAATGCCTTAGACATATTTATAAATTTTATGAACTAAGTGTTCAACCCTATTTTAGATTCATTTGTGATTGTGTTCATCGATGACATCCTTGTGTATTTGAGGAGTAGAGAGAAATTGAGGATTGTGCTTCAAAATTTGAGAGATCATGTTCTTTTTGCCAAATTCTCTAAGTGTTAGTTTTTTTTCAATTGAGTGACATTTCTTGGACTTATGGTTTTTAAGGATTGTATTATGGTAGAACCAACCAAGATTGAGGTGATTCATGATTGGGCTAGATCTAGATCTCCAGCTGAGGTTCATAATTTTATTCATTTGGCCTATTTTATAAATGATTCATTGAGGTTTTTTTTACTAGTTTAGTGCCTATGAATAGATTAACTCAGAAGGAGGTTCTTTACTAATGGTCTGAGGAGTATGAGTCTAGCTTTGGAATGCTAAAGGATTTCCTTTCTTTTGCACCTATTAGCTCTTTTTATAGAATGTGAGAGATTCACTATGTTTTGTGATGCTTGTAGTGTTGGTCTAGGTTGTGTTTTGATAAAGCAGGGCTATGTTACTTCTTATACTTCTATACAACTTAAGGTTCACAAGCGCTATAACCCTACTCATAATTTATAGTTGGCAGTGATAGTTTTTTTACTTAAGATTTGGAGGTATTATCTTTATGGTGTGCATTGTCAGATTTTCATCAATTAGCACAGTCTTCACTATCTTATTAACCAGAGGGAGCTTAATGCTAGAAAACATAGATGGATGGAGTTGCTTAAGGATTATGATATTTTGATCTTGTATCATATAGTCAACGCAAATATATTAGCAGTTGCTTCGAGTTGAAGGACAGTAAGTATGGGTAGCTTGGCTTGTATTTTGATTTCTCAGAGGCCGTTGGCATGGGATATTCAGTACTTAGCCAACATAATGGTTCGCCTTGATATTTCAGACCATAGGATAATTCTGCTAGTCTTGAAGCGAGGTTATCATTATTTGAGCAAATTTGGGATCATCAATTTGAGGATAGTAAGCTTCGCTTCCTTCGCGACTAGGTGTTGAGTGGTGAGTCTAAGAGGGTCACCATAGATTCAAAGGGTGTTTTAAGATTTTACGGTTGTATTTTTATTTCAAGGATAGATGACTTGATTTAATTAATTTTGTATGAGGCTCACAACTCTAGATATTCCATTTATCTAGGTACAGCCAAGAAGTATGGAGATTTGAGACGGCATTACTGGTAGAATAGTATAAAGAGAGATATAGTAGATTTTTTTGTAGCTCATTACCTATGTTGCCTGTAGGTAATGGCCGAACATCATTGACCTGGTGGATTGACTTCGAAGTTGCCCATTCTCGAGTCAAAATGAGAGCAAATTACCTTGGATTTTTTAGTAGTTTGCCACTCCTTCCCATGGTTTGGATGGTATTTGGGTAATTGTTGATTGTTTGACCAAGTCAACATATCCCATTTCTATCTAGATGTCCTTTAGAGCTGAGAGGATCACCTATATCTATGTCCAGGATATAGTATATTTGCATAGTGTGCCCATTTCTATTATTTTGGACCATAGTTCTGTGTTCGCTTGTAAATTTTTGAGAGAATTTCTAGAGGAGTTGGGTACTCAGGTGGATCTGAGCACAAACTTTTATACACAGACAGATGGTCAATCAGAGTGGACTATTCAGGTTCTTAAAGACATGTTCAGAACCTGTGTTATGGATTTTGGAGGCCAGTGGGAGTAATAGTTAGCCTTAGCATAGCTCACATATAATAATAGATATTATTTGAGTATTAAGATGGCACCTTTTGAGGATTTGTATGGTAGGAGATGTCATTTTCTAGTTGGATGGTTTGACACTTTTGAGGTTAGACCCTATGGTACTGAATTGCTTTGGAGTCATTGGATAGAGTCTGTATGATTTAGGATAGCTTGAGAGTAGCTCAGAGTAGGTAGAAGGCCTATATAGCCCGTGAGCTTTGTGCCTTGAGTTTTGGATTTAGTGATCGAGTATTCCTCCGTATGTCACCCATGAATGGTGTGATGAGGTTCAACCCCAGATATATTAGACGTTTTGAGATTCTTCGTGCAGTTGGTAAAATGGCTTATGAGTTAGCTCTACCTCCATATTTTGACGTTATCTATCCATTTTTCTATGTCACTATGTTCTGATGATATATTAGTGATTTATGTGATGTTCTTAGATAGGACTTAGTCTAGTTGGACAAGCTTTGACCTTTGTGGAAGAGCCGGTGCTAATATTGGCTAGTGATGTTAGGCGGTTCAGAACTTGAGAGATTCCTGTATTTAAGGTTTAGTGGAGGCACCACCCAGTGGAGGAGGCCACTTAGGAGATCAAGAGCGAGATATAAACCCAGTATCCTCATTTGTTTGAGAGTTCAGGTACATCTTAATCCTTAAATTTTGCAAACGAAAGTTCCTTTAGTAGTAGATATTGTAATGACCCTATAGTCCATTTTCCAAATTTCTACTTATTTTCATTATTAAAACTTTTCTATAGCTTTCCAAATCCATTTATGACTCGCAGGAACTGTCAGTTCGGTTACCAAGTAGTTCGTTTAATTTTTAGAGGTAATTTTCTATTTTGAAGTATTCATTAGTTCGAACTGGCCACTGGGTAAAACCTTCCATTAAACAACCTCTAATGTAGATTCTAACTGTGCCAACAACTCCAAAATGCAAATTTTAGTCTTAGTGGACCTTTGGTTCAGGTCCTGAGTCACCTGAGCTCATTTCAACCTATTAGACAAAAAGTTAAGAAAATAAAATATGGGTGTGGGACCTACTTTTAAGCGAAATGACCACAGATGGAAATTTTTACTGTGCCATTAAATACAGAACGTTGAATTTTTTATGGTAACATAGTTTATTTACATAGTTCATTTGCGTATACAATATTCCAAATAAATCTCGAGGGGTTAGTAGAGACTTTAAAAAATTCCAAGTCGCAGCTGTCAATTGGTGCATCACTGTCGTGGCATTAAGGGTCACAATCGCTATTGGATGAGGTTAAACCCTAAATAGTGAGATTAATTGGGATTGAAGATTGTGGGTGATTGGGAAGCTACATTAACACTTATTTTTGCAATTATATTTCAATTAAAGGTAAGATTTAACCATTTTCGTGGTGGATTTCAGATATTTCTTGCTCAAAACCCCAAAATCTTGAGGGATTGATTTTAGGCCAAATTTTTCTTGGATTTTATCCATTTTTGAGGCTTATGATTTCTTGAGTATGTGAAAATGTTGGGTTGGTTTTGAAAGTGCGATTTTCATAAATAGGACCCACATGGTGTTTTTGTGTGATTTTGGGTTCGAAGCATAACAGTATAATATGGGTATTGTTATTCTCATATTGATGAGCAGAATGTGTAATCGCTTGGCATTTTGATGAGGCTTCTTGAAAGGGAAAAATGGTTGTTTAGCGAATCATTGAGCTTCTTCATCGTTGGGATGAGTTTTAAGTGTTGGATTGATGAAATGGAAGACTTAGGTTAGTTGGACTGTTTAAGCCAATTTGAAACCATAGAGTTGAAATACTTAGTTATGGCCTTATGTCTTAGGTAAATTGGATTTTATGGCTCATATTTAGCATGAGACTACCCTATATTACTCAAATTAGTTAAAGGTGCCTTAATAACTCATGCCTAGAGTAAGATTGGCCTTAGTTCTTACAATAAAGGAAGATGCCTTAGTTACCTTGATTTAGTTTTTGTGTGGGAAAAAAACCCTACCTTAGAGATATTTGTGGCTTGCTAAGCATCTAATAGTGGATTTAGATACCTTAACCTAGTTCAGGGTAGATATTTGTTAGTAAATGATTCAAGTATTAGAAGTGGTCACTCTGACCCACAATAGGCCAAGACTTGTGATAGTTATTGAAGACCCTTGATACGTTTGTGTACATCTAGGAAGATGGTTATTTGGTCATATTTAGACACCTTAGAACTTAATAGTTATGGTAATGATTGCATTAGAAGTAACGCTCATGGATTAATGTATGAGATTGTCTATTATGCTACGAGGATATATTGATCATGTTGGGATAAGATATTACCAATTCTAGTACTTATGGTTATGACCAAGCTAAATCATTGCCCTAGTAATCATGTTAGAAAACATTCTTATTGATGATTATAGCAATTGTGTTATTAATTGTGCTAGAAATCATGCTTGTTAATTACATTGGGAGTTATGTTATTAATTATGCTAGAAATCATGATGCTCTGCTATACTAGCACTTACGATATTGATTATATCGGGTTCAATTCTAGAAAATGGTATTGATGTTGATTATACTTGGGTCATTTCCAGTGGATGATTATGATGTTGATTATGCCCGATTAAACTCCAAAAGACGGTATTAATGTTGATTATACCTAGTTTGATTCCAGAGGATATTATGATGTTTATTATGTTTGGTTCAATTTCGGAGGTTGATTATTACATTGATAATTATAATTTCCAATTTAAGTCTGGGCATATCCTATGCTATAGTACGGCCTAATAAATGATGATTAGTTGATAATATGATAACTAGTTGATAAAAGATGCTTAAATGTAAAATAGTGACTAGTTGAGAAAAGATACTTAATTGATAAATGGTTATTAGCTATACTATGGTGAATAATTGGTAGATCATATCTAGTGGTTATACGATAATTAGTGATTGAATGCATTAATTAATAAGAGAGGTTAGAAGATAAATGGCAACTAGTGGATAGCGATTATAAGGTTATTAGATGGTGATAAAATCATTGTATGAGGGTAAATTATGGCACGACGGTTAAATTGGGATGATGATTAATTTTAGACGATGAATGGTTGATTTATTCTATCTTTGAGTGTACTCTTCAGGTATATAGAGGTCTATGATGAGTAATTTACTTTTCCACACTAATTGACATATGGGAGACAACTTTATAGTTATAGTTGTTTGTTTCGATGCTTTGTTATGCGTTATTATTCTGATTTAATTACTTATTATGTGCAATGGTATGGATTTAATTCAGGTTAGTTTTTGTACCTTGACTTATTTATGATATCTTACATTTTATCATACTGATATTATGAATTAGTTCAGTTAGTCGATGATGCCTATTGATTACGCATTGTTTTCATACTCATACTACACTTCTGTACCTTTTTGGTGTAGATCAGAATACTTTTTGCCACCGTTGATCAATGTCCGTATGGTGTTGATATTAACAAATATAATGAGCCTTTAGAGTTTGAGTCGCCTATTTCCCTCTATCTTTTATGTTTAGTCTTTTATTTTGAGACAAATATATTGACTATTCTAGATACTTGGGTTGTATTATTATTACTAGATACTCTTGTACTGTCTCTACCAGGTCTTTGGATGATGTCTTGTATTAGCTATCTTTATCTATGTTGAATTTTTTCATATTTTCCACTTTTGTTGTTGATTTTCGTCTATGTTGGGAATTTTCCACAAGGTAACCCACTATGTTTAACTCCGGTTTATAGTTTGGCTTACCTACTGGCGGGATAGAGTAGGTGTCATCATGACACGTAAATTGTAAGATTGACAGATATAATCACCAAAAAATTATACCAGTGATAGAAATGAATATGAATGAAGTCAATATAAACCAAGAGTAATTCATTTCCAATCCATGAGACTAACATAACAAGTTTATACACCTCCCCCAGCTTAGTAGTTCACAACGATACGACCTATGGAGACCATCCTTCTTCGGTGATATGGCTCACAGAAGAAAGGACCCATATGGGACTCGGTGTATCTGTATTCCTGTATGGTCCAAAACTAGGACTTTCAATAACCATCATAATCAATATACTCCATAGGATACTATTCCATCTAGTTTTAAGTGCACAGAC
>JAPEIP010000972.1:0-10081 GCA_026120095.1 Capsicum chinense
ATATGATAGTGTTCATAAGTTTGGAATGGTTTTGGACTGATTTGATCATGACATTACCTTATCCTTTCTCTGAGATATATGCTAGCGCTCACCCCATAAACCCTCCATAAAGTATCCCCATATGATGTAGGGTTTAAAGACACTTTTATTTTCTTATGCAGTGGTAGGTGATGTTTATATTGTGCATGAGTTATCTTTGAAGTTGTTACCTTCTATTCTTGGAAAAAACCTCATTTTACTGTCTTGTCTTTACTTATGTCTTATACTATTTTGGTGGTTTTATTGATATGGTCGAAGGCATGTTCAAACTTTTATTGATATTTAATTACATAAAGGATTTTGTGGAAAAAGTATAGGTGGATTGTATTGTTGATTCTTAGATCCCTCATGTTATTGATTTCTCTATGTTGTTATATGTTTAGAATGCAGTTCTATCTAGTTATATGTTTGAAAGTCAACTCTATCTTGTTATATGTTTGAAACTCATTAGCACTAATTGTATATGTTCTGGATGGCAAGCCTAATGGGGGTGGTCTCTGATCCTTGTCTATCTTGAGATATGTGTCAAGGCCAGGCCCTGGTTTGGGTCATTAAAAGATTTATATTAGAGACTAGGTTCATGATCATTGGGTGTCCACAAATCTGGATCAAGTAAAGTCTCTTTTATAGGTATGTAGCGCACCACACTTATAAAAGAGAGGGGAAAAGAAATTTTAGGAATGTTCCTCTTTTATATGTTCTATTTTTGGGCTGTAGAATCTATGGCTTTGGAATCTCCTCAAACATTGGTTATTCGTTTTTCATATCATGCCTCCCTAAAGATTTGATGCACGTGGAAATTCCTCTGTCCCACATAAGGAAAATATGGATGGAACTAATTTTACTTAGAGTGTACAAATTTGTTCTAGGGTCCCTACTCCTAATTGCCCACGTGGAGTTACACTGGTTCCTATGAGTCCTCCTCGAACTTCTTGAGTTGATGATGTTCATGCCCCACTTCCCTAAGGAGACATTAAGCATAAATTCTATCAATCTATTCATCTGCTGACATAGTTGGTGATTTCTCAGTCTCATCATCCTGACCATGTTTATTCTATTGCTCCATCTTTTGAGGTCACTAGAGTTGGCTAGTTCATAAGGTCAAATCCCCCAACCATCACAAGATCTAAGGTTGAAGAGGATCCTCAACGGGTTTTTGATAAAATAGAGAAGATATTTAGGATGATTTATGCTTCTAATGTGGAAGTATGGAGTTTGTCATATATAAATTGAAGGATATAGCATATCATTGGTATGAGGTATGGCAGCAATCTAGGGGGGATGATCCTAGCAGATTGTGTAGGAGGATTTTTTTGGTGTTTTCTTTGACCATTTCTTTCCTCAAAAGTTGAGGGATGCTAAGGCTGAATATTTTATAAATTAGAGGTAAGTAGTCTGAGTGTAAAGGAATATGACTTGAATTTCCATCAGATGTCTCGTTATGCTTCGAATTTGGTGTCTAGCATGATGTCTATGATAAGGATGTTTTCTTCAAGTTTGTTACGTGACTTGATACTAAACTGCAAGGCTACAATGATGAATAATGACATAGATATCTCTATGCTTGTGTTATACATACAGCTGTGTAAGACCCTGCAAAATTTCTAAGCTTAGTTCAGTCCTTTAAGCTTGTCAAAGGGTCCCAAACTTAGAAAATTTTAGCTAAGTTTTAAGACTTAGTTTATTTGTTTGGCCTTTGAAAGTTGGAAATCTTATTTCATGACCTTAACGTCCCTTAAAGGTCCATTTTTTTTATTCATGATCAGAAAAGTTAATAGGTGTTCCCGGATAAGTTATGGATTTTTCGGACCTCATTTAGACCATCGTTGGAGTCCCAAAATAGTGGACTAATGCGATCTTGGTACGCCACATCACCTATCACGTTGGTTAACATTATTACATGAATTGCCAATAAAGTAGTGAGGCTTGGTGCAATCATGGCGTGATGCGTCGAGTATCATGTTGATGCCATCAATGCGCCACATAGCCAATCGCATCGATGCCCAGTTTTTATTCATTAAATTTTTGTATCCTTAAGGGTAATTAGGTCATTTTCCCCAACCTTTAACCCTCATAACCCGAAATTTAGCCCCCTTTTGGCCAAATACATTCATTATTTCTCTATTCCTCAAGAACAAAAAACCCTAGGTGGATAATTTCAAGCCAAGAATTCAAACTTTCCTCCATCAATCTTCAAGAAATCATCCACTAAGGTATTTAAAGTGTTCATCCAAGGATCCCTTTCATCCTTGGAGTCCAAGAATCAAATTTTGAATTAAAAATTATGATATTCATATTTAGGATTGATTATGAACATGTTGATGTGTTGTATGATTCCAAGTTGGAATCTTTAGTGTGTTTTCATGACATTATGTTAGCATGTGGGTTGAAATCTATTAAATTGAGTTGATTAATATAGCCATGATATATTGTTTTGTTTCTTTTGCCTAAGCATAAGTATATGTATCTCATGCCTACATGTTCTAAATGATGTCCATGTTAAATCTATGTCTTGTAAAGGTTTGTGAAACGCCATGAATCTGGTATGTGGAATGCTATACGGTGCCCACGACCCCGAAGGTCCACAAGCTAACCCATGACTGATATCTGTACCAAAACACTACATAACATACTGTATAAATATGGAAACATGAAATTAAAAGGTCATAAGGTTCGAAACTTATAAATCACCATAGGACATAACATCTGGGATGGGGTATAAATACCCAAAACAAAACTATCTAAACATACTATAGTTTGGAAAGCCTCTAAAACATGATTGTCTGAATAAGGAGTTGATGGGACATATCCCCAACTAACTCCAACTAATAAATTAATTAATGAGATAGTAAAGTATGGTCATGTCCTCAAAAGATAAGGACTCACTGCTAACTCTGACTGCTGAGACTGGAATGCTACAGATGCTCTGGAGCTCGTGCTTCTGAACCTATGGCATAAAACACCATTGCGCAAATGCGTCAGTCGCTGAATATAACCGTACGCATATGAGTTAGACGAATGCAAAGGGTTCACATGCATGAACTACACTAATCGACTTGATAATATGATTATGAGAATGCATGCATGAATACATAATAAGTATAACTGAGTTTATGATAACATGATTACTGAGCCTGAGTACTAATCACATAAGATACTAATATTTGTATAACTGAAATAACTGATACTAAGTGACTGTATCTGATAGTCTAGTTTCTGATAGATCTAGCTAAGTTTCATATTATTCTGAGTTGACTGTATCTGACAGTTCTAAATTTTGTAAAATTACTAGTGTTCTAATGCTGAGACTGAATGACTGTATCTGGCAGTCCTGATTCTATAACATGAAACTGTGGGGAATAGTCATCTAATTGAGATTCCCCTAATACACCATTATAGCTGAGCTGGGGTCCAATTTGTAACCCCAATTTAAAGGGTGTCAATACCGCACCACTGGTAAGGACAATCTGTGAGTAACCCTCATATAATAGGTAACTCTAGTTAGAATGGTGGGAACCCTTATATAATAGGTTAATCCACCTCATTTACCCTTATACAGCAGGCTATGATGTCTCAACCTATGCTGGCTACGCAGTTCTAGAATGCAAGGATTTCTTCTAAGAATCACGCCCTCATATAACAGGTGAGTTCCCATCGGTTCACTCGGTGCTAACTCCTACTCCTATCTGAACAGACACTAAACATGGATTACTGAATTAAACTGGACTGAATTAACAAAATTTCGTTAACTGACAAAATAGTACTAAGATACTCAATTCCTGAGCTTTCCTGAGTCACATGTCTGACTGAATTTTATAGATCATGGCTTGGCTGAGGATATCGTGAAAACATGACACTAACTCTAGGTACAACTATATTTTTTGGGTACAAGTACCCCCAAGACTCGATAGGAAGAAACTGACAAAACATGACATTCTTGAATACATGACTAACATCAATAATCAATAATTCATTGATTAAAGCATTTCATCAAACGGAGGGCAACGGTCCATCGCTGGGTCTATGATCCATCGGTCCTAATCGTCGTACCTAGGCAGAATGTGGGTTCACTTTCTCCCTTGCGACAGATTGGGCGATGGTCCGTCGCTAGCTCAATGGTCAACAAACTGAGCCGTCACTCTTAGATAGAAGGTTGTCTCATTAGATCACTGCGATGGCTTGGGCAACGGTCCGTCACTATCTCAATTGTCCGTCGGCTCTCACCATCGTACCTGGTTAGTTTTGACTGCCTTCTTTATTTTGGCCATAACTTTCTACCCTAATACATGATTTTGACAAAATTGGTATCGTTAGAAAGCTAATTCAATTTCCCACTAAACTAAAAGTGAAAATCTTAAAAATTCCACGTGTATAAAAGTAGATTCATCTTTCAAAGTAAATTTCTAACTTTCTTAGGATGACTTCAAGCTAGGTAGAAGTACGGGGTATTACAATATTTTCCCTTGAGAACATTCATCCTCAAATGAGACGAAGAGAGAGGGGAGAATATAAACTAATGTACATATTAACATAAACAACTGGAACATGATCTCATGACTGAAATGGTTGATAACTGAATATAACATACAGGACACGCGTATTTGATACATGTGTAACTGATTAATGAATGCATGACTGAGTGTTCTAAAGAACTAAGGTCCTCACAATGGGAATGCATATCTAAGGCATGATTATTTGACTAAACTAATACATGAATGCATGACTGAATATGCAATGGTATTTAATACCAAGTTTATAATGAAATTCTGAACATAAAATAGATACCAATCTTGTCACTGAAATCTGAAAAGCTTAAGGAGAACTGTTACCTTGAGATAGATTTGAGTTTGAGGAGAAGTGGTGAGGATACTTGGTCCGCATATCTTCTTCTTCTTCCCAAGTAGCTCCCTCAACGGACTGATTTTGCTAAAGAACTTTGACTAGAGGAACTTATTTGTTCCTCAGTCTACTAGTCTGGTAGTAAAATTTTTTGACTACAATCTCTTCATAAGAGAGGCTATTCTAAATATCTATGCTCTAAATAGGGACTACGACTACCGGGTCACCTATGTACTTATTGAGCAGAGAGACATAGAAGACTAGATGAACGAAGGCTAGATCTGAAGAAAATTCTAGCTCATAGGCTGTATTGCCAAGACGACTGAGAATTTTGAAGGGACTGACATATCGGGGACTGAGTTTTCCCTTCTTCTAAAATCGCTTCACCCCCTTCTTAGGAGAGATATTTAGATCGACATAATCACTAATCTCGAACTCGATATCCTTTCTACAAATATCTGCTTAATACTTTTGTCGGCTCTGAGCAGCCTGAGTCTTTCTCTATTAGATTGGACTTTTTCTAAGGCATCAAATACTAAGTCAGGCCCTATAACTGAGGCCTTACTAACTTCAAATCAACCAACTAGAGTCCTGCACCTCCTACCATAGAGAGCTTCAAATGAAGACATCTGAATACTGGAATAGTTGTTGTTGTATGCAAACTCAATCAAAGGCAAGTGTTCATCCCAACTACACTTGAAATCAATTGTACATGCTTGAAGCATATCTTCTGATGTCTGAATAGTCCTTTCTTCTTGACCATCTGTCTGAGGATAAAAAGTTATACTAAGATGAACTTGGGTACCAAGACCCTTCTAGAATGCTTTCCAGAAATAAGTGGTGAACTAGGTACCTCTGTCTGAGATAATAGATAGTGTAACACCGTGCAATCTACCAACTCTCTACTGTAGAGTTTGGCATAATTCTCGGCTGAATAAGAAGTATGGACTGGAAGGAAATGAGCTGATTTAGTTATCTTATTTATAATGACCCAAATTGAATCATGCTAATGACAAGTATGAGGCATACCCATCACGAAGTCCATGTTTACTTCTTCCTACTTCCATGTAGGAATACTGAACTCCTACATGGACCCACTAGGCTTCTGATGCTCTATCTTAACCTGCTGACATGTAGAGCACTTAGCCATAAACTCTGCAATATCTCTCTTCATCCCACTCCACTAATAAATTTCCCGCAAGTCATGGTATATTTTTATGGCCCTTGGATGAATAGATTAGCGCGTACTATGCACTTCAACAAGAACTCCCAGCCTTAAGTCATCTAAACTTGGAACACATAGACGACCCTGACAACGTAATACACCATCTTCCCCTTGGGATAAAACCTCTACTTTTTGATCCTAGACTGACTCTTTTAACTTGAATAGGATAAGATCTCTTTCTTGCTTTTCTTTCACCTTGGAAACTAGATATGATTCTGAACTAATTTGAACCCATATATCACCCTCCTCTAAATCGACTAAGCGAATTCCTAGTCTAGAAATATAATGGACTTCCTGAGCTAGCTTTTTCTTACAGTCCTCAACCATAGCAACACTACCCATAGTCAGTCTACTGAGAGCATCGGCCACTACATTGGCCTTTCTAGGATAATAAAGAACACTCATGTGAGCTCTAACCACCTTCTCTGATAAAGATAGAGATCTTTCTGAGAAAAGACATACTAAAGGATCTTATGATCTGTGAACACATCTACATGAACGCCATACAAGTAATGCCTCCAAATCTTTAAGGCAAAAACTATGGCTGCTAGATGAAGATCAGGAGTAGGATAATTCTTCTCATTAGATTTAAGCTATCTGGTGGCAGGCTATGACCTTACCATGCTGCATGAGGACACAACTCAAACCTACTCTGGATGTATCACAATACACTACGAACCCATCTGAGCCATCTGGAAGAGCTAAGACTGAAGCTTAGGTAAGTTGAGTCTTCAACTCCTAAAAACTCTTCTCACAAGTATCTAACCACTGAAACTTGACCTTCTTCTAAGTCAATCTGGACATAGGGGATGCAATAGAAAAAAATCCCTCAACAAACTGCCTGTAATATCCATCCAAACCCAAGAAACTCTTGATATCTGATGGAGAGACAGGTCTGGGCTAGTTTTTTACTACTTTGACCTTTCGAGGATCAACTCTAATGCCCTCACCGGAAATGATATGACCAAGGAATGCTACTTACCTTAGCAAAATTCCCACTTGCTGAATTTGATGAATAACTAATTATCTCTGAGAGTATGAAGTATAATTCTAAGATGGTCTGCATGATCATACTCACTGCAGGAATAAACCATAATATCATCTATGAAGACTATTTTGAACATTTCTAAGCACTGTTTGAACACTCGGTTCATCAAGTCCATGAAATTAGCTAGGCCATTAGTAAGACCAAAGTACATGACCAAGAATTCGAAGTGACCATACCAAGTATGGAAGGATATTTTTGGAATGTCACATTCTCTGACTTTAAGCTAATGATAGCCGAATCTAAGGTCTATCTTTAAGAAATAACTGATACCCTAAAGTTGGTCAAATAAGTCATCAATTCTAGGAAGTGGATACTTGTTCTTGACCGTGACTATATTGAGCTGATGGTAATCTATGCACATTCTGAGAGAACCATCTTTCTTGTGCACGAATAAGGTTGGTGCACCGCACAGGGACACACTAGGTATGATGAATCCCTTATTTAAGAGATCCTCCAATTACTCTTTAAATTCTCTGAGTTCTACTAGTGCTATTCTGTATGGAAGAATAGATATAGGCTGAGTATCTAGAAAAAGATCAAAGCCAAAGTCTATTTCCCTTTCAAACAGAATTCATTGAACATCTTTGGGAAAGACATCTAAATATTCATTCATGACTGGGACTAATTTATGACTGCGAGTTTCAGAACTAGTGTCATTAACTAAAACAAGAGGATAAACACATCCTATAGATATCATTTTCCTTGCTCGAAGGTAGGAAATAAGCTGACCTCTGAAAGCTGAAGTGCTATCCCTCCACTCTAGGATAGGTTCATTCAGAAATTGAAATTGAACTATTCTATTTCTGTAGTTGACTATGGCATAGCAGGAATGAAGCCAATCAATGCTGAGAATGACATCAAAATTATTCATCTGTAATTTTACTAATTTTGCTAAGGTGAATTTCTAAAATATCATAACCGGGCAGTTCCTGTATACCCACCGGGCTATGATAGTTTACCCACTGAGGTAGAGACTAAAAAGGGCTCTGCTAGAATTTTGGGACTAATTCTAAAATCACCTTCTATATATGGAGTAACAAAATACAAAGAAGCTCCTGGATCTAGAAAAGTGTAAACATGCAAGTAAAAGATCTGTAATGTACCAGTAACCACATCAGGAGAATTTTCTTGATCTTGCCGGGACTGGAGAGAATAGAGTCTATTTAGGCGTTGCCTACTAGTAGCATTGGAAGTGGCACCCTATTGATTTGGGCAATCGGACTAAGATAATAAATGGTTCTGCTGACCCTGAAGACCTGGCTGAGGATAGTCTTTGACTCTGTGGCCTGGTTTGCCACATCCAAAATAATAGCACTGCCAGCTCTGCAAACACCTTGAAGGTAAGTCTGGCAAAGAGAATAGTACGGAAACTGCTAACACTTCCCTGAGTCTTAGAGCCTAGCGCTCTATCTTTCTTACCATCCCTGAACATAGGAGTTGGATCACTAGATGAAGAAGGAGCTGGAACTGATGACTTAGGACAAAACTGAGAATGGTTTTCTCCCTCTGACTTAGGCTGAGCAAACCTGAAAGTACCTATCCTTGCTCTCTTATTCTGTTCTCTCTCACCTTCTTCATTTTCTCCTATATCTGCTGAGCATGAGTATATAAGCCTGGCTAAATTCATCTCACGATTTAACATAGCTAACCTACACTCATTGACCATACTATTATTTACCCAAGAACAAACTTACTCATCTTGGCCCTGCTATTTGTAACTACATGAGGAGCATATCTGGCTAATTAAGTAAACTTAAGAGAATAATCTTTCTCCATCATGTTGCCCTGCCTAAAGTTGATAAATTCTAATACCTTAGCCTCTCTCAGGTCTTGGGGAAAGAATCTATCTTAGAATACGGTAAAAAACTCCCCTCACTCAATAGGCCCTACATTATCTAGCCTTTCTGACTTCCACTACTTGAACCACGTGTGAGCAATATCCTGCAACTAATATGCAGCTAGCTCAGCGCTCTCGCTAGGATTAACCCCCATGATGTCAGTAACTTTCTGATCCTGATCGATAAATTCCTGAGGGTCCTCTTAGACTTGAGAAAGGATGGAGGATTCATCCATGTCAAGTCCTAAATCCTGGCTGCAGTTGAATTATCCACTGGGATGGCTAGAACGACAGTTGATATTTATTCTAAGCAGCAAATGACAGAGTAAGAGTAGTTAATGCAGCTCTGAACTCTGCATGAGAAACATATTCGCCCAAAGGTTCTTCGGGCTATGGGGTTGGCTGATTCCTATTTTTTCTTTTAGGAGGCATGTTCTGTAGAAGAAAGATGGAAACAGATTAGACCAGACTAAGGGATTAACTAAAATTATGCTCACTAGCACGACATGAATACTGAAAAAAGTGAAACTATTCCTAAAATATCTTATAGCTCCTGCACATAAATATGGCAAATAATACATCCATATACCAGACTGTACTAGATGCAGCTTTCAAAATTTCTAGGATAATATTGACCCTTAGGCTCTGATACCAAGTTTGTAACACCCCGAATCTTATACCCAAAATGCTATATGGTGCCTATGACCTCGAAGTCCCATAAGCTAACCCATGACTGATATATGTACCTGAATATTATATAGCATACTATATAAATGTAGAAACATGAACTAAAAGGCCATAAGGTTTCAAAACTGATAAATCACCATAGGACATAACATCTGGGATAGGGTATAAATATCCAAAAAAAACTATCTAAACATATTGTAGTCTGAAAAGCCTCTAAAACATAACTGTTTGAATAAGGAGTTGATGGGATATGTCCCCAACTAACTCCAACTAATAAATTAATTAATGCGATAATAAAGTAATGGTCATGTCCTCGAAAGATAAGGACTAACTGCTAACTTTTACTATTGAGACTGGAATGCTACTAATGCACTGGAGCTCATGCTTTTGAACCTATGGTATAAAC
>JAPEIP010001048.1:0-11099 GCA_026120095.1 Capsicum chinense
TAGATGTTTTTTTTAATAGCACAGCTAAAAGGATTTTGACTTTGTGGATGTACTGAATTATATTTAATCATTGCTAGAGCAGTGTTTTTTGGAGAATCTGGAAATGCTTTTGCTTTGGAAGAGTGGAAAATGTGAATTTTTGTTGTTTCAAAACTATCAGACACCAATTGATCGTCTCTGTTTCTGCCTTCCCAGTATGTGTTGTTTTACTTTAATCAGCTTTGAAGTTGGACATCGATTAATTTTCTGAAATTCTTCAGCTATGTGAAGACTGCGAAAACAGTGTGTCGCCGAGGCACAATAAAGATATAAATGTTCAAAAATTAGCATACTAAAGCTAAATGTTACTCCTAGGCATGTCATGTTATTATACTACTGTTTCTGTGCGGTGTTTGTCCATCTATGTTCATGGAAACTCTTTACTCATTTTTGTCCAACTGCTTTGTGTCGCATTAAAAAGCTAAGCTTAAGTTGATAACTAAGTGAAGCTATTGAAGATTAGATGGCGTTGCATTTCCAACTCCAATACTGAAAGAGAATCAATAACAGGAGTCCTGTTACAGGACCCTTGGATCCCAATTGAATAGGAAAATCTACTTTTTCTTAAGAGTTGGGCTTTTATTGCATTCACCTCTATCTAGATGGGCTTGTTTATTCTACATCTCTATTTCTCTTCTACTTCGATTTAGAAACACAAATTCTTTTGTAAAAAGAGTGAAGATTATAGTAAGCATAAGGTGAAAATGGGTCCTTTCCCGGGCAAAGTTACCACACTTTTTAACCACCTATTATCTGCAAGCCAGTTTTAAGAAAACAAAACCAGAATGACCACTTTGTTTTGAGTGGTTTTAGTAATACACAGCAGTAACTTAGCAGAAGACTTCAAAGATGAAGACAGCTTTGTAACTGCCTAATACCTTAAACAACCTAGGACTGAAGAAGGCTAAAATGTATATAAATCATCTTTAACATTACTTCTTTGTTCCTCTTTCTGAGTTTCCCAACTGTTCTTCATGGAGTTGAAGACAGAGGGCAGAGACATCACAAAGCAACTTGTGGTATTGACATACAGGCAAGAGCTTCAGTGATGCACAAGTAAATGTTCATCTTCTTCATGTACATTCCCGGTCCTGCAAGGGGTATCCTTGGTCTTTGCAACGGCATGATCATTTTGGGTACCCTTTGTTCTTTACTTTGTTTGAACAAGAATATATATTTCTTTTTTAGTAAAAATTTGGGGTCTATTTTAAAAGATTAATGCTTCGTTACAAGGAAACACTTGAGGATGAGCGTAAAAAATTCATGTAATTGACAAAAAAAACCCGCCTAAATTTGCACGGTGTGTTTGTTTTTGAGTTTGTACAAACTGATTTGCAAGCTCAATTTTTGAGTTTCTTTAATTCAAAGGAAAGAAAAAAAAATGCTATTTCTTTAATGAGAACATTTCCTAATTCAACAACAATGACATTGTAAAATGAATAAAATAATCACTTTAGCTTATACAATCAACGTAGAGCTAGATTACACTTTCAACTCTTTCTCCAATTGAGAGCGAAAAAGCTTTAGTCTTACACTGAACATCTTGTATAACTCTTCCTCATGGCAGCTAAAGCTGAACCATTGTAAACCTCGAGCTTTCAATTCGATTTTGTTCCTTAACAGGGTTGACGGTTTTATCGCACCTGTGCATCATTGGACGACTTTGTTCGCGAAGACGTTAAAGCAGGAAAGATGTGCCATAAACCAGTGAAGAGATGCACTGGAAACTTGCCTTGTGCAAATAAATGAATAGGTGAAGCTGCAAATTTACAATGTTCCTTTTTATCACTGTTGTCCCCTCATTCTCTCAACTAAATATCTCCCCTTCTCTTCTATATGGCGTGCTCTCTCTTCAAGTTTCTCCCCCATTTTTTTCCCCAAACCAAGCATCCTAGCTCTTCTGCCTATTCTTGTCGACTTTGTATCATCCTCTCCAGCAATTTGATTTTTGCCTTCATGCAGTACCAGTTGTCGAGAAGGTGACTTGCACTCTATGTTCTCCTCGGTGCTGCTGCGATGACCCTCTTCCTGTTCCTCAAGCTTCAATAATGGAGCTTTCAATTCTTCCGAAGGCTGGTTATTTGTGCTAGGTTGCACTATAGGAACTGATAAGGATGCATGTGGATCTAATGACTTGCTTTGCAGTGCAGACCATCCAGCTTTTTTCATCTTCTCTTGTTTGCTTCCGCCATTGCTGGTACCTGTTTCTGGACTATGCATAGGAACTGGTAATAATGTATGTGGATCCAATGACTTGCTTTGTTGAGCAGTCCATCCTCTTTTTCCTGAATTTTCAGTTTTGCTTTCAGCATTACCATTGGTGCCTCGCCTATCAACTTCAGGGACTCGTGTTGCATCCGTAGGTTGGGAGCTGGGTGCTACTTGTCCGTTGGCATTATTACCTGCAGCTTCTCGATTCAACCATCTAAATGGAGCAACTTGTCGGGGCACCCAGTCATCTTTTTCTGCTAACATGCATGGGATGCATACACTTTCACAGTTTGGAAGTAGCAGTGTTTCACGAATAGCACCCTGCATCAGTTATAAGAACCAGCTTAAGCCTCTGAAGGAAATCTCACCTATTTTTTGTCAACGTCAGCACTAAGAGTATTAATTACCATTTAAGCAAATAATATTGCTTACGGGTGACGAAAAGAGAACCACATAATTGGAAACGTTGTATATATTGCTCTGTTGAATTTAAAGTTATAGATCAAATTCAAGCATCGTACTGCTGTAAAACAATCCATAGGAAGCAGAGCCTTAGGTGGTTGGGAATAAAAGAAGTACATATAAGTTTTTTGTTGTTGGTTGGGAATGAAACAAGTAAATATAAGTTAGGTAACTTATCAAAAAAGAAATTATAAAAACAGGAACTTGCAAGGCTGGGAGGTTAAAGAATTTCAAAATATGGTCGAGCGCTTTGCGACAAAACTTCACAGGATGCATGGAGAAGGGGGAAATAGTGTAATTTCTATTAGGTCCTATTATGAGGAGCTTCTGATCAGCTTTTCCAAATTTCAATTGGATCCCTGGGGTATTGAGAAATATCTGTTTTTTTCCCACTTGGCTAGCTGCGAGCGGGTATGGACTGCGTACAATTTACCCACCCAAGACCCCACTTTGTGGGAATACACTGGGTATGTTGTTGTTGGCTAGCTGTGAGCAGGAATCTTGATGGTGAAGAATTAGAGAAAGAGGAAGATTACTTGTATTAGTTAGTGTTTCACGTAAAGGCTCAAGGGAAGACGTGAATTACCTTCTTTACACTGTTGGATAGTTGGAGTGGGCTGTTAGTTTTAGGGGTAGAAAAGAGCCACAAGAATAATGCTGATGGAGAATTTAACAAAGAGGTGGATAGAGAGTATTTTTTTTACCAATTCTAACACTCCAGGGTAGTTTTGGCCCTTTTCCGCAGAAAATATCCACTTATACAGATAACTAGCAATATTTTTTAGGAACGAAACTCTTTGGGGCCAGCTTGTTTGAGATTGAGGCGTAATTGTAGCGGTAGTAGTAGTGCTCTTTTGTATAGTATTGGATTTGACATGGAATCTCCAATCACTCAATATTATATCTCAACATGCTTTTTTCCAGTGTACTTCATATTTAAGACTTGGTCAATATTCTAGAACTTTTAGTTCAACAACTGTTAACCCACTACTGTTAGACCGTCACAAATAATCTCTAGAAATCTTGACCAACAGAAAATGGATTTAAGCTAGTGAAGTGTTAGAACTGTTAATGGTAACACATTTCAGTCATAATCAACCACTAGGTTAAAATTTTTAAATCGTGATTAAGTCGATATAAAGGGCTTATTGAGAAGAAGAATGTATAGACAGGTCTCAAATTGTAGGACAGAAAAATTCTCAATCTTACCTTGAACCGATTGATTAGGAACGAAGAGAGATGCCCGCTTGAGATCTTATGCTCTCCAACAGAAGAGTCCAAGTGGAAATCTATATCGGGCATCGATGTGAATCCGAACCATATTTGATCTGAAGGTGGTGGCTTAATGTATAGCCTCATAGTTCCTTGAATGGATGCAATTCTAATCCCCAGCGAGATTGGTACCTGCCGAGTTTAAAGATTCAATGTTGGAATGCAACAGAGCTTCTTTCACAATTTGTTCCGGTACAAGATGAATAAGACACTGTTCTTTCAGTACACACACCAATAAATTCAAAAACTTTCATCAGGCAAAATATGATCAAATCACTAATCATCTAAGTAAGCATTAGCAGGATACTGCCATATCAGAAGTTCACATGATTGTATAACGAGAAAATCCTTTTTCATTCAGAATCCGTTGCTCAACTATAATTCAAACCATGTTATCCTCAGGGAATCCCTCATTTTAGCTGTCACTGTCTATTGTCATAAACTAACAAGGATACTAAGGTCAACTGAATGACATCAGCTATGAGGTTCCTGCTCTGTATCAAAATAAAGAGGTGATTTCAAGTCAAAAGTAAAGAGAACCGAAGTCTTGCTGTATTTTACAAAAGTATTCTTGGATGTAAGTTACATGAACATAACCTGTAAAATTTGCAAACTCAATCAGAATTCATATCTGGAAACAAACTCAAGTCAAGTGAATCCCACAAGTAGACCATTTACAAGGAATCAAGCTACGAAATTACAAGTAACTCCAAGATTTAGCTCAAAGGATCATGTATCATGACTTTAAGGACTATGAGGGAATCAAACAAGGGAACCCAAGGCCAAGTAATCTCTTTGAATCCAAGGGATCATGTGACAAGAACTCTTGTTTAGATCATATTCCTTGGAGGAGTTATTAAGGTTATTTTTTTGTACTTTTGGCAAATGGGTAGCCATAACTGTAAAAACCCATTTTATCTGTGTTCTTTCTTTTTAGGAAAAATTGAATTTGGATGAAAACCCCCTTGTGGGAGCTTGGAGTATCTTAATGCTTCTTAGCAACCTTAGTCATTTTAGTTATGGTAAGATAATTAATTCCTCTTCTAGCTTATTTTAGCTTGTTTCCTTTAGATATTGTAATAGTTAGAAATTCCAATATTTTAGTGTGCGTTTTGGTTTCATCTGGAAGCTGATTTCTCCATTAAAGTTGGTTGTTCCTCTTCGATTTCTTCTTTACCTTTTAGTATGCGAGTCTGCATCTCAATCAGAATCTGCACTTAGTGAACTACTAGGATTTCTGAACATTTACTAAACGAACAGCAGTTATTTCAAAAAATGTAATAGAAATTTAACAGGAAGAAAACAGTTGTACCCCTTCATTCTAACCACTAAACTGTAACCTTGGCATCAGTTTCCTTTAATGTGAGCACCTCTGAAACACCAGCCAGGGCAATGCTCAAGGATGCCTCTATGTAAAGAATTAAATTGCTGGCCCTGAATATTTCCGGTTTTAAGGATTTGGTATATCTGGGTGTGATAGTGTACTGATTCTATTCTCCCCCTTCATTTATTTTTCCCTCAACCCCCAAAAACGAATAGCGGGAATCCATTACTAGTTAAAGAGTCAACCCTAAAATAGTTAGGCCAAACAAGATGTTGTGGAGACAGAACTTGAACCCTTCACATTAACGTTATGAGCCTTGTGAGATACTAAACTGCTCTAGCCCGTACATAAACAAGGATTAAATGAGCCCCTCCACCCTATCTGTAAAGACCGAACAACCCATTATATAAAATAAAAAAGTTGCTACCGACCTGTGAGACTTGCTTGGCAACAGAATTAAAGATAGATTTCCACTTAGGCACTTGAGTCGACACATTGGGCGTGCTATTGGAGCTTCTCATCCCATCTGAAAATTCACCTGATTAATACACCTTGATTACCATCTAAATAATTTTTCTTTTATAAATAGTTGACTATTTCCTTTTGGACAACTGCACAAATAACCATTAAGCATGCCCAACCAAATTAACATATTTTGATTGCAAAATACAAATTTCTGAGAACATCAAAGAACATATTACCTTCCTTGGTTTGGTCCATCTTATCAATATTCACTTCAGAATGCTTTTGTTTTCCAAACTGCTCAACCCTTTCTAGTAAATCATATTTCACATTATGAATAGCACTGGATTCTGTTTCTGGTTCATCCCCTTCAGGTAAATCAATGTCCTGAACTGCAACCCTTGTCTCGACATCCAAGATTGCACCACCAGAATACAGAAGATCAATTTCGAAGGCCCAAAACTCATTCATGTCTGAGGGAAGAACCCTCATTGCACGTATATAGGGGGGAAGGTTACCGATATTAACAGCAGTACATGTCACTTCACCTATGTAGCTGGGAATTCGCATATTTGATAACGTTCTCTACAAGTAAAAACACACAGAATCTTAGTCGATTCGACAAGGAAAATTTCTTTCTAATATAATTATAACAATGGAAGATGCATAAAATATCACAACAAAACATACAAACCTATGACGCTTCAAATAATGCATTAAACAAATTTCCTGTCATGATATAACTTGCACAGGAAGAGGAGAAAATCAACCAATCCAGACCCAATTTCTAAAACAGAAAGGTTACAATTTACATAATATGGAACCAAAAGCATTTCTTGCTCAAGCACTTGCAGCTGACAAAACTCAATTGCTAATTTTCCACCTACAGTACTAAGTGCAAAAGATGTTCATTTGCTTCAAAGCAATAGTTAGCAAATTATGATGTCAGCAACTAAAAAGCTTAAATCAAGATAAAAGCACATACCCATGGAAAGAGAAAGGAGATTGCAAACCTGAATCCTGGCTTGCAAAGAGGTTTTCATCTGGTCGTTTCTTTTAGCATCAAAAAACAAACGGGAAATCAACAAGTTCCAGCAAAGGGTTCCTTCATCACCAAAAATCCTGTCATCAGACTCTGCATCAGAAGTAACAGATGTTTGGCTCCGGCTTCCTGATCCAAAAGATGACGATGTAGATGAAGGCACTACAACGTCCTTAGTAGAAAAGTCTAGAGGTTTTCGTGTTGGAGCCAACTTGATGCCGCCGCCAGAAAAAGCAAGATCTTGTAAGGAATGAGCTCTCTCACTTATCTTCCTTTCTTCATGATCTGATGTTGAAATGCTACTTCCTTTATTTTCTGGAACATTCTTAGCAGCTTTCTTGCCAAGCTTTTTCAGAAATTGCCGAACTTTTGATGAGGAACCATCAAACTTACTTGATTTATCACTTAAATCAACACCAACACTTGAATATGGTTTCATAAATGAAGGATAACCTGCATTTAGTGACATCAGGTAATTTTGAAACTCTATGCTCAACTTGGCAAACCACTTTAGTTTTTCTTTGTCCTCGCAGGAAGCAAGACGAAGGGATTTGCACCACGCTTCCTTCTCCCAACATGTCTCTAGATAAATGTACAGTATTCTACTTCCTCCATTTGAAGTTGATGCTCTGCTCTCTATTTTGATAGGATATCTTTTCGCCCTGTAAGATTGCAGCAGATAACACCAATTGAAGTTGTAAGTTATTGTTATTACATTTTTGCCACACAATTAGACAAACCACTTACTTCACTGTGTTCTCAATAAGGAGATTAGCTTCTACATAAAAAGTATATAATATTAGCTTCTCTAATGAAGTCATTTTTTTTTCTGAATTAACTGCCTCTTGCATTCTGAACTTTTGTACTTCGTTTTTTTACAAATCCCTTGAAAGAATAGGGAGCACTTCAATTATATAATATATTATCAAGTTCATTTATTTTTGCAAGGAAATAACTTATATCTCGCATTTTATGATAAATTTCACCTGATATTTTGTTCTTTATATTGCTTTTTACTAGTAGAAAATTGTTTTCCTTTGTAAAGGTGCTTCTGTAGCTTGTTTTTAACCCGTTATTAACTTATTTTCACACTTCCCTTTTTCTTTCAGGAAGTCTCAACTCCATTCTCAATTTTTTTTATTTTATTATTTGATAAGGAACTCCATTTTCAATTATAGCCAAGCTGCTTAGATTCATATGATACTTTTAGCTACTATTGACTATTGTTCACATTGGGTGCTAGTATAAGCAAGCCTGCTACCAGGTCAGCTCCATCTCCTCCTTTCTTTGTCTGTCTACTGTTAATAGAAATCTTTCCTTTTTACCAGACTATGTCCAATTGAGTAATGATGATCATAAAATATTATGTTATACAAGCCTTGGAAACAGCCTCTAATAGCTGCCCTTTATATTATGTTATGCAAAAAATCTAACTAGTCTGTCCAGAAGACAAAGGTAACAAAATCAAGCTATAATATTAGTATAAGGTTGCTCTTTGTCCCCACGAGTTCCCGCATCAACCATGAACTATAAAGATTGTAATAATAGCACCAATCCAAATCAGGATATGTCAGGAGGTTCACTCTCTTTTTATGCCCAAAAACAAAAGAGTGAGACTTACACATGTATTGCAAGCCACATCTAAATACTAGAAAAAACATAATGGAATAAAAAAAATAATAAACTACAGAAAATTGCAAAGCATTGTTCCATTATGTTGCTTTTTGCTGCTGCAAAGTGAGCATCAAAGTGCTTCTTCATATATTGAACAAGTACCACAAACACGCTAATGATCTAATTGACATCCACCAATATGTGGTGAATATGACAACGCTTAGCAAGTGAAAATTTAATATACTATCATGGTCAACCACCTATGGAAGAAAATTCAACATTGTCCAGGAAAAAAATGATTGTTCAACTTTGATCAGGAGAGGGGGTAAAGCTCAACTACAAGTGAGAACACTAGTTTCTTGCAACCCAAATTATGAGGGAAGCCGTTTGGATTGACCCTTTCTTCATATTTTTTTCCGGGAATATTACCAAATTGTTCACAGAAGTCTATCTATTAAACAAATGAAAGCAGCTATGAATCACCAGTATTTGATTAAGAACATAACAACAAAGTCAGTCTTTCAGGAAGTCAAGGATGATGCTAGTTTTAGTTGAATGGAGCTCAAAAGGTAGACAAGTGCCATATTTTGCCAATGATTTTATATTAGAAACCAACCAACTTACATGGCTAGAAAAAACATAGCTTGGCGGTTCAACAAAAATCACTTCAAAATATAAGTACTTCCACAATTACCATTTTCTAGAAGACAAGCTTGAGGCTGAAACAGCTGCTATCGTGCAACCTTTCAGTGGAATTTCTACGTGGGAACCATCTGACTCCGTTAGTACAAGATGATGATCCTTGATCTGGGCAAATTTCTGAGTAGGTGTAACCTCTAAGATCTCTTTCTTGCCCTTTTGCTGCGTCAAGGATTTGTCCACAGGAAGAGCCTTTGGTATTCTTTCAGATTCTAGAACCCAGACTGTTCCCTGGGAGACAGAACACAAGCGCAATACAGTAAGTTGAAACTGATCGAGTCCATTTAAGAAAATGTGAAAGGAACTTGAATTGACAAACAAATTCGATGCCTATCGCATAATGTGAGCTTGAGAGAAATTATAGATTATCTTGAGAACGTATACCTCTGAACAAAACTGTGAAAAAGAAACACTGTTAAGATATTATTATAAAATTATAGTACCTGTGAAAATGAAATATCTTTTTAATGTAATAATAATATCCTGCACCCAAGGGTGTGGCCTAGTGGCCAAAGAAGTGGGTTGAGAACTTGACGTCTCAGTTTCTAATCCCAGCAGAGACAGAAAGCAGAGACAGAAAACACTAGGTGATTCTTTCCATCTGTCCTAGCCTTGGTAGACATAGTTACCTGATATATATTGTTGGTGGGAGGTGGCAGGAATTTAGTCGAAGTGCACAAAAACTGGTGACACCACGCTTATCAAAAAAAAATAATAGCAATAATATCCTAAAAAGTCTGAAAAAGAAGTTGGCCCGGATATCATGGTAAGAAGTTTGAAAAAATATATATTCAAAATTATACCCTCAGCTTGAAGATAACAGCAGATCTAATCATATAAACTGATAATCCCTCTAGGACACCCTATCATGTTTTGTTGAATGGAAATAATGATGTGATCTCCTCCCATTTCTAAAGCAATAGGCGCTCAGGACCGTTTAGAAATAGATACCTTGTAGGTTTAACAGTTTCAAAAAAAAAATAAAAAATAGATACCTCTTGTCGCACACCTGTTGTACTGTCAGAAGTTTCCTGAGATGTAATTTTCTACTCTACTGGCTTTTCAGTTATAGAACATTAAATATCTCTCAAGGAACATCTTTTTCTTTCTCTTCTGAGAACGGGGAGATGACTGAATGCTAAATGTTATTCTGTTTTACAAATAATAATAATAGTAATCTTCTTATCAAGAAAGACCATAAAACTAAAAACTTGGCCTTGCTGGGCCTGTTGGTTTGGTTTGAAGGATTTATTTGGAATAAGGCTTCAGGAAGCACTTCTAGTGTTAAAGAACCTAAATTATTGAATATAAATTGAGATAGTTTAAAGAGAGAAACATGGTTAGTTACTTAGTGAGGATTCATATAGAGAAACACACTAACTCGATTCATTTAGATAAACACACTAACTCAGAACTGAGGCACGTTATTGTTGAAATGGTTCTCAAGAAGCACAATAATCCACTTATAAGTTTCAGTTGTACAATGTTGGGATGGTTCTCAAAATAAAGGCCTGAATATGAGATTTTAGGCAATACCGACCACCTTTTAATCTTTCCCAACATAGCCTTGAATCTGTGCTAGCCTTAAATCTCCACACCCTTGAGAGTGAAAATGACACTGTCTTCCAGCACCATACTAAGAAGGAAAGATGGGTACTTTTAGTGCAAAAAACATTTTTTTTAGGAGTTCGGAAGTTGTAGAAAAACGTGCTTTTGAGACAGCACAAAAGATTGATACTTCTGTAAGACTGTAACTACCTAATTCTCCCACTACCAAATCATCAACAACAACAACAGACCCAGTGTATTCCCACAAAGTGGGGTTTGGGGAGGGTAAAATGTACGCAGTCCATACCGCTACCTCCGAGGAAATAGAGAGGTTGTTTCCGATAGACCCCCGGCTCAAGATATAGAACAATATACCAAGGTAGCATAACAAAAATCAAAGGTAAGAAATAGTAACACTAGATATCC
>JAPEIP010001071.1:0-13627 GCA_026120095.1 Capsicum chinense
CCAAAATCATTTTACTCCACTTCTAACTAAATCTATATGAGTAAAAATAATCACATACTTGTGAAAAATCTTTTATGATTTATATTTTTTTTATTATATTGTGTACAATTTAAGGATTTCAAATTATTAACATTGATTGTTTTAGCTTTTATTTTTTACTCTTATCCTATATCTTTCGTTTAAAATTTATAAATAACAATATATGTATTATCTAATTACTCCATTACATTTTCAATATTAATTCAAATCCTCTATTGTATTTTAATTACTTAACTGAGTTAAATTATTTTTTTGTGTTACACACATCACCAGTTAAGTGTTCTTCTCTCTTACCTCAAAATATAAAAATTAGAATAGATAAGGTTTGTTATACACAACATAAAAATGAAATATAAATTAGAAGAAGATTCCAAAATAAATGAAAGATTCAAAAAGTAACCATTTAATCATGTCGTAATTTTTCGTCCTTTTTTAAGTAGAATTACGGGAGTTAGTTTGTAGTCTATGTTAATAAAAAATTTCGAATTCTCTTAGTTACATATTTTTTAGCTTAAACTCAAAATTTAATAGAATGTTCGCACTTCTATCATTTGACAGTTTTATTTTTCAAATTAATTATTTTTTCTTAAAAAAAACTATGTGTCTATAAAAATTAAATTTAAAATCAGTTAAATTTTTTCAAACGTGATTCTCTTACTACAATCCACCTGCACACACAAAAAAAAATAAAGCCAAAATAAATATTGCATAAAGCCAAAATAAATATTGCAAACATATGAATGCTTAACCCACCTCAAACAAAAGTTATGACATTTCAATTTTTTTTGTGAATTGACAATGATTTAGGAGATTAAATAAGAGAAGGGAGCATATTATATTTTATTTTTAAGCTAACTCAATTTTTTTTAATTTGATTAGAAATTCATGATAAATTTTTGTTGATCGAATTAAATAAATTGATAACCATAAAATAACAAATAAAAATAGATAAAATAAAATTAACACTTACTTTAATAAAATAATAATATGAGAATGATAATACGCATTTAAAATGATAAATGCTCGACTAAAATTTTCAAGAATTACTTGGTTGAGTTCAAGAATGTTTTAATCCTGCAAATAAATTCTTCTTTTTGTCTTTTATTTAAAACTATTTGAGACATATTATATTAATTCATCCATGAAATTAGACAAAATATATAAGCATATTCTATTAAAAATAACGACCAAAAATATACAAAAATTAAGAGTAAATATTCAATGACGTATTTAAAAAAAAATTGTCATAAAAGTAATCTCAATATGTGTATGTAGATAAAGATGTCATGAATCTTAAAAAACATGAGATACATATTAGAGATTATGGTGAAAAAAAAAGAGAAGTAACAATAAATTATTTGTTAAATTGGATCATCATGAAAAAAAAACATACTGACATCATTGATAGACCTTAAGCATAAAAGGAGCAAGATGATTTTCGCATATAAAAAATAAAAATGCTAAATTAAAAGAAAAATATAAATAAAGAGGAAAATGCAGTAAAAATAAGTTGATGATTAATAACAAAGGAGAAAAAAAAAGTTTAACATTATTTATCATGTGTAGCACTATATATAGTGGGAGAGGTTAGAAAGTTAGAATTCAATTTCAATTCAAATTCTTATTTAGAATTCAATTTCAATTCAAATTCTTATTTAAATTTAAGTTTAAATATCACCCCAATTTCTTAAAAGAAGATGAATTTGTTATTCTTCCTTATCCTTAGATTTTCAAATATAATGTATACTTATCCAATAATCTATAAATTAGAATTAAGAGAATATATCTTTTTAAATCAATTCAAATTTTATTATTATTATTACTATTATTTTTTATTATTATTATTATTATTTTGACTATTACTATCAGTATACCTACTATTATTAGTGTGTAATACAATTGCAACTTAAACTAATATTTTTAATTTGTTATAAAGGTATCATATATAGTGAATGTCTACTTTACCATATATAGTGAATACCTACTTTACCATATATTGTGTATGTCTATTTATGGAAAAGTTACAAACCCCAAGGTTAGTTTTCTTCTACAAATAAAGGAATTTTCCTTCGTTGTAATTGATCCCTCAAAAGAAATAACAAATACTCTCTCTATTCTCCCTCTACTCTTCTTCTTTATTCTTTATTATTTCATAACACGTTATCAGTACGAGACTTTACCAAACAAGGTGAGATTATAAATTAAAGGTAATTTCATGGTTATTTGTCTTTTGTTACTAATGATATAATTATTGTTGGATTTGAGAAAAATAATTGGTTTGGAACCAACCATTTATGTTTTAAATTTATTCCTCAAGAACAATATTATCAAAAGGAATGATAATATGTTGGGTTTAAGTCCCATCAATTTATGCCTAAGCTGCCTTTATATGGGTAAGACGTTGAGTTTGAATCTCAGTGCACCATATTAATGATATTATGATAGTTAAGGCAAATAATGTGTTTCTAATAAAAAGTCATGAAATATGTCCCATTGAATATGCTCTATTCCATGAAGTGAATGTGGTAGCAATATATGATAAGTCTGAAATATGACAACTTACTTCATTCTTGAAGTGTATATGATAGCAGTGCATAATATGTCTAAAAGAAGACAAGTGATTGAATGCACGAATATATGCATGGAGGGACAATATGATAATGATCATCAAAAGTGATGATATCTTCACACGCGTATTATGATCATAAGATATGTTAGACAAAAATTCTCTAGATCATATGTATGCCTCGATTTGCTCCTGAAGTAGTAATATCATAAAAGAGGTTATAAGCTATCAATTTGATAGGCTTAAGACACGATTATATTTCATTCATAGGAATGAAATTTTAATTGTTATAAGCATAGATCCATTCCCTATGTGAATGTGATGATATTTACTGAAGCTTATCAACAAACGTGAACTTGATTGTGATGGCTTCTCAACTCACCTCCGAATGAGGCAAAATAATTGAGAAGAGTTATTTTGAAATCTACTTCTAAAGTAGTAAATCTGAAATTCATTCATGTAATAGTAAATTTGAAATTTACTAAAGTAAGGTACATGTCATGGTAAACTTGGAGTTTGCTAGAATAAAAGTTCATAAGTTGACATGAATGATTATGACATCCTGGAGATGTGTATATTGAGTATTGGACATGTAATGAAGAATTAGAAAATTCTTCAAGAATTATTCATGTTGTTTGTTCCCATGATCAGTTGGTTGGACCAATTAATTATTGGATTGGATCCCTCAAAATCTAAAAAATACAAAAGGTGAATAAAGGCGCATTCACCTTTCAAGTGATATGTTGAAAAGATGCATCAATAAGATAATCACATGTACATTTATTGTCTATGTAGTTTGACATTCATAAAGTTGCTTGCTCAATAAAATTGAGTTATTAGCATAACTTTCATATTGTGCAATCAAGACAATTCATCTTGATGAAAATGGTTTGGCATTGAATGCCTTCAATAAATAGCTAAACTATTATTGATAGAACAAAGCTTCATGTGTTGGTCTGAAATATGATAAGTTGCATACAATAAGACTTGGATGCATTAGAACAATAAATTATGATTATTTCTTCCCTCTCAATTGGTTCAAGAAGGTCAGGAACCAACTATTTCATCTAATAGTTTTGATGTGCCGTATACAATTAATAAATATACCATGATGCACAAAGATGTATTCTTTAAAGAAGATAGAGGATGTAGGTTAGTTTTTCTAACATAAGAGGGAGATTATAAGCAGCTAAGAAATATGTTAGGAATTATCATCAGATCCTCTTCAAAAGATAATTCAAGTCAAATACCGAAAGCATCTCACATTAAGCTGCAAGCGCTCCTATTTTGTGTTTCTAAAGACTATGCATGCATGAAGCATGGTAGATCAATCGGTTCCAAATGAAATAATTCTTAAAAAGATAAGGAGCAAATAATCATAATAAGAAGGCAATGTGCTCTTGAAGAGCCTATAACATAACACTTCATGAAGCCTTATGAGAGATTCAGGTACCTGAAAATATGAAGCAATGAGATCTCAAAATGTTATGTCACATTGTGAACCGATACAAAATGATATATCATCGATAATATCTTTGATACAATATTGATGCAATTTTATCAAATATTACGAGGATCCCAATTCTACGTTTATTAAGCATACTGTTTATCAAGTGACACAAAAGGATGCATTTTGATAAGTATAAAACTTATTTGATTTACAGTCCAGACACTTGGAGATGTCACACTTGACATATTGGATATCGTCCTTTGACAAAAATCCATATGAAAAATCCTAAAGGATTCAAAATGCCTGAAGCATATAAAGTTTTTGGAAAACTTTTTACTATCCTCATAAGAGATAATTTGATTATTTGAGTATCATTGGAACTCTTGGAGAGTTTTTAAAAGTAATAAGGATCCATTCCGACCTCAAGAAAAGAATGAGGAACTCCTTGGTTATGAAGTATCATATCTTAGTGCAATCGATGCACTAATGTATTTTGCAAATATTATAGGGCCTGATATAGCCTTTTTCAATTAATTTGTTAGCAATTTGCAATCTCGATCTTATTGGTCATGTTGATGTTGGGTACTTATCTTACCTACATAAAGCTCGGTCTCAAATAGGATATGTGTTCATATGTGGTAGTACTGCAATATCTTGGAGATATACAAAGCAGTCTATCGTAGCCACTTCATGGAACCATACTGAGATAATAGTTATTCATGAAGCAAGTTGAGAATGTGTATGGTTGAGGCATGATACACCTCATTCGAGAAAAATATTGTTTGAAATGTGACAATATACCCACAATCTTATATGAAGATAATGCAATATGCATAACACAATTTAAGGGAGGATCCATAAAAGGAGATAGAACGAAGCATATTTCGTCAAAGCTTTTCTACATACATGAGCTCCAAAAGAATGGTGATATTAATATGCAACAGATTCGTTCAAGTGACAATGTGGCTGATTTATTCACTAAGTCTCATTCAAGTGCAACTTTCAAGAAGACGGTGCACGAGATCTGGATACAAAGGTTTAAGGATGTTCTCATTAGGGGGAGTTAATACGTGTTGTACTCTTTTTCCCTTACGAGATTTTATTCCACTGGATTTTTCTTGTAAGGTTTTTAATGAGGCAGCATATATGCATATTATCTATCAATTAGACATTCAAGGAGGGTGTTATAAATGTACCATATATAGTGAATATCTACTTTACCATATCTATTAAATACCTACTTTATCATATATTGTGTATGTCTATTTATGGAAAAGTTACAAACCCCAAGGTTAGTTTTCCCCTATAAATAAAGGAATTTTCTTCCGTTGTAATTGATTCCTCAAGAGAAATAACAAATACTCTATCTATTCTCCCTTTAATCTTCTTCTTTATTCTTTATTATTTCATAACATAATTATTATTATCCTCATATTTTATTTTTTATTTAATATTTAATTAAGACATAAAATGGACCACGTACTACTACTATTTATTATTATTGTTATTATTATTGAATTATGTGTATTCAAATGTATTTTATGGTATATAAAAGGAATAAATTTTTGAAATAGTAAGAGTTTATTTAGGACTCTTTAATCATACTTTTCTATTTTTAAGCTAATAATTTTTTTTCTTTTTAAAAGGATAATACATTTTCAAAATTCAAGCATTTAATATCTTTTAATTCAAAAAAATTTATTACAATAATATTAACCTTTGTCCTAAAAAACTTAATATTATTTACCATGTGTAGCAGTATATGTAGTAGGAGAGGTTAGGAAGTTAGAATTCAATCTCAATTCAAATTCTTATTTAAATTTAAATCTAAATATCATCTCAAGTTATTAAAAAAAGATGAATTTGTTATTTTTCTTTATCCTTAAATTTTTAAATACAATGTATATTTATCCAATAATATATAAATTTGAATTAAGAGAATCTTTTTAAATCAATTCAAATATTTTTATTATTATACTATTATTTTTGTTACTATTACTATCAGTACTACTACTATAATTATTATCCTCATATTTTTATTTTTTATTTAATATTTAATTAAATCAAACATACAATGCACCACGTACTACTAGTTATTATTATTGTTATTATTATTAAATTAAGTGTTTTTAAATGTATTTTATAGTATATAAAAGGAATAAATTTTTGAAATAGTAAGAGCTTATTTAGGACTCTTTAATCATACTTTTTTTAAGTTAATGATTTTTTTTCTTTTTAAAAGGAGTCAAATTCAAATATTTAATATCTTTTAATTCAAAAATTTTATTACAATAATATTAATATTTGTCCTAAAAATTGTCACGTGGCTTCTCAATAACTTGCCCCGTGTCTTCTTGTCTTACTTTTAGTTTTGCTTATATATCTATATATATAGATTTACCTTTAATAGGCTTTAAATTTACATGAAGGTGTAAAAAAAAAAAGTTTACACTGCCAGTATTAAATTTTGTGCACTATCAGTGTAAAAAAAAATTTAGGTAATTTTGAAGATAAATAAAGTAATTTTCTTAAGTAAATATGTTTATAATTTTTTACATTAAATTGTAATTAACTGAAGAGTCATTAAAATTAAGGAAAGTGGAATCCTACTTGTACTCTAACCAAAATGAGTTCCTATTTTTACTGGTAACAAAATTATTTGTTTTTCATAGTTATATTTACCATTTTGACGTTTTCTCTTTCTTAGATTATTATTGAAGTAATTCATTTACACTTCAAACATATTATGAACTTTCTTCATGTAATTCTCTAAACAAATTATGTATTCTGAAATTTGAGAAATTTTTTCTTGTTTAACTAAAAGTCCTCATTAATTAATAAATTCTTGGGTTCGGTTACGCGCATTTAAGGATTGGAATATAATGTTAGAAATTGAAGTTTTATCAATATTATAACAATAAAAAGTTTTGAATAAATATGTTACTATTCAATTGTGAAACCATTTAGAACAATTTAGAGAAAGGTTTGAATGAGAGATACAACCTTACAGTGGTAGAAGAAGCAAAGAAACAAAAATCCGATCAACTCACTATGAAGACAACAAATTTGAAGGAAAGGAAATTAGATAAATAAAAAATCATTGCCTAAATTTTTTTTTTAAAAAAAAAAATATAATAATAAGAAGAAAGTTGGTAACCCGCAATAGCAGGCTAACCTTACCTAATGGTGCAAAAAAATACTACACAGAAGGTGCATCAAACTTAAACTCTTCTAATTATACGAATCTCTTACCTCTTGCAATTGAGTAAAGGCTACGATTCAGTAAACCACACTGATAAGGTAGGAAAATTATTAACTTTGTACAAATAGGAAATGAGTATGACCCTGGATGAATAAATGACAATTAGCATAAGAATAGCCGGTAGTTCAGAAGCAGAACAGCTCACTGTTTGGTTGCCTCTGAATAGGGAAGCGTAGATGTAGATCCAATCAAGTTGAGAACTTCTTGTCTAACAGAGAAGCGACGTGCATAAATTCTCTGTCCCCTGGTCTTTAGAGGCCCCATTATATATTATCTTCTGATTTTGCAGAAAAATGATGTTCTTGTAGTAATGAAAGGGAAGCCCGCACACTAAAGTTCCAGCTAAGTGTGAGGTTCGGAAAAGGGTCAAACCACGAGGGTTTATCCTACGCAATCTTACTTTACATTTCAGCAAGGAATTGTTTTTACGATTTAAATATGTGACCTTCAATTCATATGACAGTATTTTATCGATTACTTCATGGTTGCTATCAACTTGCAGTAATGAAGAAACATAATTAGACTACTCTTCCCAATAGGCCACTAAAAGACACTTCTTGGAACCTTCTTTTTTATTCTAATTTATTTTCCTTGACATATACCAAGAGAAACATGACAGGAGAGATTTGAGTCAATACGTAATATGATTATAGAAGCTGTAAGCTAAATATTAGGATATTGTATTGACACTGTTAACTTAATGGTGGACATATTTGCACCAACTTGCCGTGTCATTAATTTGAAGAAGTCGTACTAGTTTCCGTCGTTGAGCAGTTCAAAAATTGTTTTAGCATGTTGTGATATTATCTATTTCTCGTTAAACTCATAGATTTTCTTTATAAAACTTTACACCAAAAGAAATATTCCTATATTTTTTACATTGTTTTCAATCTGTTGACTTACCTAACAATCTTCCTCTTCAAATTAAGTTTCATGAGGCCTATCACCATGATTTATAACGACCATAACCAAATACAAATTGTTGTAGTCGATACTAGAACTGTGATTGTACACTTGCGCTCAAGGATCCAAGGGGACCAAATGCTTCAATCCAGTGTATATATTTGAGGATCCTTTTATAATATATGGTAATTCTTTAAGGGATATAGAGAGAATTTTTTTTTTTTAAGTTAATACGTGCCCGTGCACCCCTTCTAATAGAATAGGTTCGCTCCTTCTATGGGTCTCTCCTCGAACTAAGGACTTAGTGGCGCATTATTATTCCACCGCATAGCCTCTTCTTGTCCGTGTCTTTAAACTAGCCTTGACATACTAAAGGTAGTAAACCGACCACTATCAAATTGTTTTGACACCTCATCCTTGTCTAGTCAAATCAATGGCTTTGATATAAGTCATTTGACTAAATCAGCCTAATGATACTTTTAACATAATGAGATACCATTTGTATTGGGTCAAATTCTTACTGGTTTCGCAAATGATCTCATACCAAGAAGAGTATTCTTACACCTTAATGTTATTTAACTTTATTCTCACACTCAAGCTCCCTAATACTGTAACAGACACTAGCTACTCCCTCAAATTCATTTTAATTAGTTGTCATATTTACTTTTACACGTTTCTTAAGAAAACATTTGATAAAATGAGTTGACTAAAATATCCTTTTTTATTCTTTGATCTCAATATAACCCTCCCTTAATTTCACCATTTTAATATATCTCTCTCCTCTTTTTATTAGAAAATGATTAAATAGGCAAAAAAAACCTATATTAATTTTCTGAAATAACAAATAATTTTGATCAATCTATATATATATAAAAGCAAAACTAAATCAAGACAAGATGTCAAGTGGCAACATCTTAATATCGCCACGTGGCAATTTTTAGAACAAAATTTAAAAATACTTTAAGACAAAGTTAAAAATATTGTAAAAAATTTTGAATTGAAAAATTAAATATTTAAATTTGAAATACATTATCTTAATAACTAAAAACTCATAATGGAAGAGTTCTAAATAGATTATTACTATTTCAAACTTATCTCTTATATATATAGAGAGAGACAGAGAGAGTTTATTTTAATAATAATATAATAATAAGCAATAAATAATAGTTGTAGTAATAGGACAAGTTTATTACTTTAATTTGAAAAAGAAAACTCAAAGATAGCAATAATATTATACAACACAACAACAACAACAACAACATTTGAAAAAGAAAATGCAAAGATAACAATAATATTATACACAGCAGCAATAACAACAACAACAACAACAACAACAATAACAACAACAAAAATATGTTTGAATATATTCTACATAAATACTAAATAAATTTAAAAAGTGCATGAAGAGGATGAAGCATCATAATTAGTCAAGTTTGCAACATAAGAGTAACTCATTTTTATAGTTTTAGCATAAAATTTAATAATATTGTAATATAAAATTTGAATCAAAGAAATAAAAATATTTGAATTTGAAAATATTAAGCTTTTAAAGAAAAAAATAAATTCATTAGCTTAAAGCTAGAAATAATTGAAGAGTTCTAGCTAAACTCTAACTATTAAACTTATCCTTTTAGTTGTTAATTTTAAATTTAAATTGAAAGACAAAAATTATTTTTAAATTTAAAAAGTAAATATTTTTATGCATTCTAAATTTGTAAAACAATAACATAATTTTAGGCAAAAAATTGCTTAGATTAAAAAATGAATTATTTGAATTGTTTAAAAAATAAAAAAATGTATTTAAAACAACAATTACCATCCTATTCTATATTTAAAAATAAAAAGAAAATTAAAAAAAGAAAAAAATAAGATAAAGATAAGAAGAGTATACTAATACACATTCTTACTTTCATGCATACACGGTTTTACATATACACAAAAAAAAAAAAAAAAATCCTTATTTGTAGCAACTAGAAATTCCTTATCTGTGGTAACTAGATATAAATAATTGAGGAGTTATAGCTAAACTCGAACTATTAAACTTATCCTTTTAGTTGTTAATTTTAAATTTAAATTGAAAGACAAAAAATATTTTTAAATTTAAAAAGTAAATATTTTTATGCATTCTAAATTTGCAAAATAATAACATAATTTAAGGCAAAAAATTACTTAGATTAAAAAATGAATTATTTGAATTGTTTAACAAATAAAAATATGTATTTAAAACAAAAATTACCATCCTATTCTATCTTTAAAAAAGAAAAAAAAATGAATAAAGTAAGATAAAAATAAGAAGCGTATACTAATACACGTTCTTACTTTCATGCATACACGGTTTTACATACACACACAAAAAAAAAAATAGATTCCTTATTTGTAGCAACTAGAAGTTCTTTATTTTTAGTATCATTCTATTTAAAAATAAATAAGGAGGAAGAGTAATAAATTTATCTTTTTTTTAACAAATTGATATAATATTTGAATTTGAATTTAAATAAAATTTGAGTTGAAATGAAATTCTGACCATATATCATGTCAAGTTTCTTCTGTCTTTTTATTATTGTGCATTGACTCCATTTGTGAGTTTATTTATTACATTCTTCATTTTATTTTATTTTTATTTTAATATTTTTATTTGTTATATGCATGTGAATGATAAATATTTCAATTCACTATTGATTTACCTCAAGAAATATCTCTATTTTTAGTAATAGAAGAGAAGTGTGAGATCAACTTAAAGCATAATACATGTGGATGGATATAAGAAAATGCATACAATGAAAAGGAGAAGCACTATGAGATGAATACTAAATTTTATATGTATTTTTAAAGGTATGTGTTTAGGTATATTGTACAAGGATATAAGACACATTACATTATGAATTTTATTGATCACTATTAAATCTTTATATTTTATTATCATTTTAGAAGATAAGCATGTATTGTAGGATGCTGTGAAGTTTTGACGTTGTTAGAGAAAATCAAATAAAAAAAAAAAGAGAAAAAACACAAAAGGGAAGATACACTATAACAAATCACTTATCAATATTTACTTTTTGATCATTTACTTTTATAGATCGTCTTCTTTTTTTGGCTCGAGTACTTAACTTTTTTTTAATTCAGTACTAAATTAATAGAAAAAAAATGGATGAAAAATATGATTTACTTGCTATTCAGTAATTTGATTGTCATTCATTACTTATATTGATTCACGTCCTTTTGATGCTTTAAACGTATTTTATATTATAGGAACAATATCCATATGTATAGTGATGATTGATGAGGATGATAAACGACTTGAGAAGATTTAAAAATGAGATTAGGTGTAAGCTTTCTTCTTCTCTTTTATTATAAGTTATTTTTAAATTTAAATTTTATTTATTTTGACAGAGTTTTCTTTGATCTTTTAATTCACAGTGATATTTCTTAAAAAAACTTATAGGTAATGCTCATCAAATTTCTCTGAATAACTACAAAGGTATGTTGTTTGTGTTTAATTTAATTTTTAAAATAACTTTTTATTATTTATGGTTAATATATGTGTGAGTACAATATTATTATATTTTATTTTATTTATCTTAATAAATTTCTCTTAAGCATGAAGATGACTGTAGAACAGTATTATCAAATTTATATATTTACTCTCTTCTAAGAGGAATTATAAAATATATTTATAGGTATTTATATATTTTTATTGATTTATTATTTTCATGATTTTAGTTGCAAATTTATATTTATGTATAAATTTTTTTTTTTATTTTGTGTGTTGTTTATATTGTATCAACAAGTAATATTTTGTGGTTCTTCTTTAATATTTCTAATTTTTTTATATATTATTAACTTATTTTTCATCTAAAAAGATAAATTTAATAATTATGAATTAAAAAACTTGAATATGAAATAAGATTATCTTCAATAAGCGTGAATGTGTATAGCTTGAATTTTAAATCATATCTAATTCTAACAGACAATATTATTGTAGAGTTTTCTTCTAATATGCATACTCATCTTATCATTTCTATTGTGCATGACAAACTTATAATTGTAAATTCACTTAAAACAAAACTTACTAATTATAAAATATAAATAGATAAATTGTCATAACAAGTTTAGTAATATAAAGTTTATAATTTTAAATAAAATATGATAGATAAATCTAAACGGTGAAAAAATTATGAGCTATACTAGTTTAGAAACAAATTTAATTTCAAGAATTAAAAAAACAAATATATTTGTTTCACGAAATAAGAAGAGCACTTGATAGCTATATTAAGTCAAGTGATAAGCTATTAAAAATTAATATTAATAGCCTAATAAATTTAAACAGTAAATAATATAATAAATAAAAATATAAAATATTTATTTTCAATTATTGTATGACTCATCATCTTTATTCATATAGATATGCTTATGAAATTATAGGGAGGATAGGGGTTGGGAAGCCAAGGGGAGGCATGGGGATGGGGGGAGAATATAATAATAATGATAGTTGACTTTTATAAGATAATAATATAATAGTAGAACTTCTTTAAGATAAATATAATTTAACATGTTCGAAAAGACATTACAATCCGAAAAGATTATTATTCTTTCTTATTCTTACTTTTTCAAATACAATACATAATTATCTTATGATCTATATATTTGAATTGAGAGGAATATTTAAAATTTATTCGGGATGATGAATGTAAATGAGGGTGAGTTGAGTAGGAGAAGAAATATTTAAAAAATTTGTGTGTTTGCGTGGGTGGGTCAAGGTCAGGGTGAGGTAGGGGATCGGAGGTGGTGATGGGGGAAAAATCTGTAATTTTTTTAATGAGTAATATAATAGATCGTATTTGCTTAGTTTTTCATCTCATAAGTAAATTCTACAATTTAAAATAATAATTTTTGAAATTAGAAACAATCGAGTACTTTTATAGTGAAGTTGTTGATTTTGAGTTGATAGACAAAAAGTTAAAATTTAACATGAAAGATAAATATTAATCACGTATCTTAATTGATTAAAAATATATAAAATAACAATTATTTATTATTTTTGAAAATCATGAACGGAATATGATAAAAATTAATTTCATTCTTTCATAGCAAAACGTCAAAAATAATTGTGACTGTGATTATAATTAACAATTAATTATAGTTCTACTATTAACAATTATTTTTAATATTTAATAATCAATCTAAAATATGATAATATGATATAATAGATATTTTTAAAATTTTAATTTTATTATTTTAATGAATAAGTTAGTATTTTTTTTTAACAATATTTTTATGAAAATATATTCCGCTCATTGCGCGGGTGCTAATACTAGTTATTTTTAACAACCAACAACAACAACAATAACAAACCCAGTGTATTCCCACCTAGTGGGGTCGGGGGGGGGGGTAAGATGTACGCAGTCCA
>JAPEIP010001074.1:0-10428 GCA_026120095.1 Capsicum chinense
ATATATATATAGATAGATAGATAGATAGATAGAGAGAGAGAGATTTATATATATAACATAAATCGGAATAAAACAATAACTTAGTGTATCCTTATTGGGTTATCGATTTAACCGATAACCCAATAAGCTAAAATCGAAAACGAATCGTTTACCCAATAATTTTTTTTTATAAAACTAATAAAAAACTGTTAACCCAATAACACAATACCAATAACCCAATAACATTTTTATCGGTTCGGTTTATCGATCGGTTCAATTTTTGCACACCTCTAGTTTTGTGTTGTTCCATACATATTGCTCATCTTTTGCAATAAATTACTTATCTGTTGCAACAGATAATGCGCTTGTTGCAATAGATAACTAGTCTATTGCAACAGATATCTCGTCAATTGCAATAGATGAACCATCTGTTCGATTCATGTTACGGGCACTATATAGAACTATAAACATGAATCCAATATATGAGTCTTCCGTTGCAACAGATGACTCATCTATCGCAACAGATGAGTGATCTATTTAAATAGATGACTCTTATGTTGGATTCATGAACAGGTTCTATCCATTGTTGAAAAATACCAGTAGAAGTGTACCTAGATGACAAATTCAACTAAAAATTATAACTTTACTTACCAAAGTCACCTATGAAGTAATGCCAAAGTGATGTACGAAATAAAATTTGACCTAAAAAATAATTCAAGTAGCAGTAGTGGCGGTAAAAACAACAATAATGGTCGATAAGAAGAAGATGTAGATGATAATGAAGTAGAAAATGATGATAATGAAGCAGAAGATGATGAATAAAGCAGCAACAACAATGAACAACAAAAATTACAAAAAGAGAGAAAATAACAACCGATGAGAAGAGAGAGAAATGAGCCTTTTCCCCCATTTCCTGTTATATTAACTAACATTTGAATCAAAGTGTAAATTTAAAACTTGTGGGATATTTTTAAACTTTTCCAACTTTTTTAATCCATAATAAAGTAATTGTCACATCCATTCAATTATTAAGACTTGAGTCACCTACACCTCATTTTCAAACTTTTTTGTCACTTTTGACTAAATATCCCTACTTACTAGGCTGATAATTATTATCCTAGTAATTACACCAATTTCAATTACCACGTAACTTTCCAAACAAACCTTTAGTGTCTTTCAAAGTGAGTGGTCTTGATTTTGTCCCCAAAATAATCGATCTTAAATTTTTATTCCAGCAAAATACTAAGATTTAACGTTTGCCAATAAGACAAAACTTTTGATTAATTGTGCAGGCTTATTAACTTGAAATGCTATGACTGTCTATCTATGTGTAAGTCTTAGAACGTCCTCCTTATAGTCAAGAGCTATTAAGTCTGGTTGAAAAATCAAAACCAACCCATATGAAAGCCACTTTTGTAAGACGGGTTAAAAAAATCAAAATCAACCCATATGAAAGTCACTTTTGTAAGACTTCTTTTATGAGAAATAAAATATCAAGATCAACTCATTTTAGAGTCATTTCTGAACTTAACCTATATATGTCCTTAATTACGTAAAGGATATTACAGATAGTGATAGGAAAACACTTCGACAAAAGAGAGTTGCTCGGATGGTAAATACATCCTATTTTCAGTTAGAAGTTTGTGAGTATGAATTACCGAAGAAGTAAAAGGAGTGGAAGCTCCTAGGGAGGGTACAAACAAAACAAAAAAAAATAGTAAAGAGAGAAAACAGCCGATACAATTGGAGAAATATCCCACATCCTTTGATCTAACTAATCAAATTCATGTTGCATAGAGGTATGGATTTCTTTCACCTTTATTATTCAAAATTCAAATTCTCACTCCATTGCCAAAATTAATTTAACTTTCATCAGGTAAAGGTGAAGTTGTACACGTTATTATTGTTTAGACTTTTGTCATTTTGAAATAAACCTACTAGAAAGAGAGAAATAGAAGCGATACTAGGAAAACTAATGCATCGAAGCAGAGAGAAAAGAGAAAGTGAGAGGAGTACCTGTTATCTGGATAAATTACCATGCCTTGTGAAAGTCTTTTGAGGCTGTTAATGACGTTTCGATGCTACCTCTGAATGGTTTCATACTCTCTCACTTTACTCTTCTTCTTCGCGCGCAGTGAACACAAAATCACCTGAATAAATCAAAAATTTTGGTAATTGGAATTAATTTCTGTTCGTTACCTTCTTCACATAGTAAACACCAAATTATCAGAGAAATGTGAAAATCTAATTCATTTGGATTGATTTCTCTGTTGTATGGGCAGAAACTGAATTGATTTTCTTAGAACGCGCATTACTCCTGTTAGAAATTGGACAGTAATAAGCAAACCACAAGCAAAAAAAAATAAAAACACAAAGATTTATGTGGAAACCCTTGCGGGAAAAACCACGGGGAGAGGCAGAGAAATTCACTATAATAGAGAAGAGTACAATGTAGAGACGATAGTCTCAATTTCGTGTATTCGAGAACAACCCGAAACAACCCACTAAACGCACTTATATAATACATCCATACAAATAAGTCCTAGGCCCAAAAACATACAGGTCCATACCGCGGGGGCTTTGCCCCCGCACCCCAATGGGATCAGTGGTGGGCTTCGGGATCGAGCCTATTGACCCGATCCCTACGCTACCGCCATAACACCCCACAAAAAATTACAAACACGGGGCACACTCTGCAACTTTTTAGGGCAGGATCAATAAATTTGGGTTTCAAACTCTAACAATCTCCACCTTGACACGAATTCTAATTTAGAACTCAAATCTGTTTCAAGACAAACTCTCCACCTCTTCCAAAAAAGCCCATAAGGGCATATCTTAACTGCTAACACCAATCAACTCCAAGCAATGATCAAACTTGGCACTTGGTAGTGTCTTGATCATCATATCAGCAGGGGTATCATGGGTAATAATCTTGCTTACCATAATATCACCACGAGCAATAATTTTATGCTTAAAATGATACTGAATATCGATGTGCTTTGTCCTCTCGTGAAACATCTGATCTTTTGTAAGGAAGATAACACTCTTACTGTTGCAAAAGATCGTAGTAATCTGCAAGTCTTTGCTAAGATTACCAAACAGACCCTTCAACCAAATAGCTTCCTTGCAAGCCTCTGTAATAGCCATGTACTCTGACTCAGTAGTTGACAAAGCAATCATAGTCTGTAAAGTAGCTTTCCAACTAATAACACAACTACCAATGGTGAAAATATAGCTTGTAAGGGACCTCCTTTTATCATGGTATCCTGCAAAATTAGAATTAACATACCCAATCACTCCATCTTTATTTTGCCTAAACTGTAAACAAACATCAGTAGATCCATGCAAGTAGCTAAAAATTCACTGAACTGTTTTTCAATGTTCTTTACCAGGATTTTCCATGTATCTGCTAACTGTACTGACTGCATACGATAAATCTGGGTGAGAACACACCACCGCATACATAAGAGACCTGACGGCACTAGAGTATGGAACTAGAGACAAATAGTCACGCTCATCATCTGTCTTTGGAGATAACATGGCCGAGAGTTTGAAGTGAGCTGCCAATGGAGTACTGACAGGTTTGGCATTTTGCATATTGAACCTGTGAAGCACTTTCTCAATATACCTTTTCTGACTCAAGTATAACTTACACTTCTCTCTATCCCTCAGAATTTCTATACCAAGAATTTTCTTTGTTGCTCCTAGATCCTTCATCTCAAATTCATTGCTAAGCTGGGCTTTGACTTTTATTATCTCTCTCATATCCTTTGTTGCTATCAACATATCATCAACATACAAGAGAAGATACACAAACGAACCATCACTTACCTCCTTGAAGTAGACACAACTATAATAACTACTTCTCTAAAACATCTAAGAAGTCATAAAAGATTCAAACCTCTTATACCATTTTTTGGGCGACTGTTTTAAGCCATAAAGAGACTTTTTCAGCAAGCATACATAGTCCTTCTTTCTTGAGACTACAAAACCCTCTGATTATTGCATATAGATGTCCTCCTCAAGTTCTCTATATAAGAATGCAGTTTTGACATCTAACCGCTCAAGCTCAAGATTATGCATGGCCACAATACCAAGCAAGGCTCGAATCAAACTATGTTTTACAACTGGAGAAAACACATCTGTGAAGTCAACACTTGGAACCTGACTGTAATGTTTAGAAACTAGTATTTCTTTGTACCTAGCATCTTCTACTCCCGATGTTCTATTTTTTTAAATACCAACTTGTAATGGACAACTTTCTTATCTTTAGGCAATCTCACTAGATCCCATGCGCCATTCTTATGAAATGATTCCATCACCTCTCACATAGCAATCACCCATCAGTCGGAATCATCACAACTAACTACCTTTGAGTAAGAAGAATGTTCTTCACCGAAATCAATACCTTCTGCTACATTCAATGCATAAACAACTAAATCATCTTCAACATACTTATGAGGGGGTCTAATATCTCTCCTAGGACTGTTTTTAGCAATATAATATTGTGGCATCACTGGTGGTAAGAAGAAATAATATCACTATATATCTCCGGGCTAGACTGAAAAGTAGGCACTGGTGTAGACTCTGCTTCAATCCGCAATTCAATGTGGGTGCTTGGCTTTTGCTGATTTAGTCTACTTGGCTCATCTGGGGTGAAACACTAGATTTGAAGGAAGCCCAAAACATGGCAGTTTCATCAAACACAATATCCCTGCTAATTATAACCTTTCTGCTTTTTAGACACCAAAGCTTATAACCTTTAACACCATGATTATAACCCATAAATAAGCACTTGATAGATCTAGATCCAACTTTTCATTATCAACATGAGCATAAGCAGGACATCCAAATATCCTCAAATCAGAATAACTAGCAAGAGTACCAGAACATACTTCTTGTGGAGTCTTTTTATCAATCATGACTGAGGGAGAGCGGTTATAAAAAGATAAGTTGTGAAAGCAGCTTCAGCCCAAAAAGACTTGGGTAAACCAGCATTAGAGAGCACACAACACGTCTTCTCCATTATAGTCCTATTCGTTCATTCGACCACACCATTCTGTTGTGGAGTATGACAAACTATTAAGTGCCTTACAATTCCTTCTGACTTGTACAGAACATTAAATTCATTAGAACAGAACTCTAAGCCATTATCAATCTGAAGGTATTTTACCTACTTCCCTGTTTGCTTTTCAATCATAGTCTTCCACTCATTGAAGTAGGAAACACATCATTTTTTTGCTTCAGGAAGAACACCCAAACTTTTCTGGAAGAGTCATCAATAGTAGTCAACAAGTAATTAACACCTCTCCTCGAAGGTACTCTAGAAGGACCCGAGAGATCAGAATGAATGTAATCAAGTGTGCCTTTAGTTGAGTGGATGCCTTTAGTGAATTTGATTCTCTTCTACTTCCCAAAAACACAGTGCTCACAGAACTCCAATTTGATAATACTCTGCCCATCAAGAAGTCCTCTCCTGCTTAGTTCAACCATCCTATTTTCACTTATATACGCCAGGCACATATACCAATATTTAGCAACATCATTGTCTGATAGAGAGAAAGTAGAAACATCTGCATCACCTGTAATCGTAGAGCCTTGAAAAACGTACAAATTGACAATCTTTCTCTGTCCCTTCGTCACAATAAGAGCACCTTTAGTAATCTTCAGGACTCCACCTTCACCAGTGTACTTATATCCATTTGAATCAAGGGTACTTAAGGAAATAATATTTCTCTTCAGGTCTAGGACATATCGCATATCACCAAATGTCCTCACCACCCCATCAAACATCTTGATCCTGATTGTTCCAATACCAGCTATCTTACAAGGTGTGTTATTTCCTATCAACACAGTACCTTTAGAGACTGTTTCATATATTGCAAACCAATTTCGATTGCGACACATATGAAACGTGCAAGCTGAATAAAAAATTCAATCCTCACAGGGTTTGGAGTTACCATCAGAAATTACCAAGATTTCTCCATCACTACGACCATTTTCAACAAAACTGGCTTCATCAAACTTCTCTGGTTGGTTTTCCTTCGATTTTGGAGCTTTTTCTTTTATCTTTATTCTGTAACTTATAACACTCGAATTTGATATGACCCTTCTTCTTGCAGTAATTACAGGTTTTGTTTCTATTTCTGTTTCTGGATTTCGACCTATTCTTATCATTACTCCCAGAGTTCCTCTCACGAGTCCTTCCTCGAACATGAGAACATCTCCTTGATTCTCCGACCCATTCACAAAATGTTTCATCTTCTCCTTAGAGAACAACGTATCATAGACTTTATTTATGGTTAGGGTATCATGACTGTATAAAATCATATCCCTAAAGGTCATGTATGATGCAGGCGGCAAACACAACAAAATCAACCCTAGATCTTTCTCATCGTACTTAACCTCCAGAGTCTCTAAATTAGAGACGATTTCCTTAAAGACAGATAAGTGATCCTCCAAGGACGCACCCTCAGACATGTGATGGGAATAAAGTTGTTGTTTGAGATGTAACTTACTTGTTAGGATCTTCGTCATACATAACGATTCCAGTTTTAACCACAATGCAACGACAGTGGTCTCCTTCAAAACATCTTGTAGAATTTGATTGGACAAATGAAGGTGGATCTGAGACAGAGCCTTTTGATCCTTACGCCGTTTATCCTCTTTCGTCCACAATGAGGGCATCATATCAAACCCTAATAGAGCAACGTCGAAATCCATCTGCACGAGCACAACCCGCATCTTAACCTGCCATAACGAAAATCAGGTATTGAGATCCAACAACGCAATATCATACTTCATGGTTGTCATCCCCGAGAAAACAATCGATCTAGCTCTGATACCAGTTTTTTAGAACTCGGACAGTAATTAGTAAACAACATGCAAAAAAAATAAGAACACATAAATTTACGTGAAAACCATTGCGGGAAAAACCACGAGCAGAGACAGAGAAATTTACTATAATGGAGAGGAGTACAATGTGGAGACGATAGTTTCAATTTCGTGTATTCAAGAACAACCCGAAATAGCCTACTAAACACACTTATATAATATGTGCATACAAATAAGTCATAGGCCAAAAAACATACAGGTCCATACCACGGGGACTTTGCCCCCGCACCCCCAATGGGATTAGTTGTAGGCTTCGCGATCGAGCCTACCGACCCAATCCCTGCACTACCACCACAGACTCCATAAAAAATCACAATACATGGATCGCACCGCGAACTTTTCAAGGTTGGATCAATAAATTCGGGTCACAAACGCTAACAACTCTTTTTCTTCTTCTTCACACAATAAACACAAAATCATTAGAAAAACTCAAAAATTCAGCTACTTTGAATTGATTCTCTATATGTATGTAGAAGCTGAATCGATTTCCTTCGAATCTCACTCTGTCCGTTCATCATCTTCTTCGTTACGCAATAAACATAAAATCATCAGAAAAATTCAAAAATTCAGCTATTTTGGATTGATTTCTCTGTGTATGAATCAATTTTCTTCGAGTCTCACTATTTCCGTTCTTGTTCTTCTTCACGCAGTAAACACAAAATCATCAGAAATAATCGAATATCCAGCTAATTTTGATTGATTTATCTGTGTGTATGCACAAACTGACTCACTGCCTCCATTACTCTTCAAATACAAAATCATCAGAGAAATTCAAAAAATCAGCTAATATGGATTCAATTTTCCGTGTATTCAAAAACTGAATCAATTTTCTGCATCCTTTAATTTGAACTCTAGATGCCTTCCCATATAAGCTACTGAAAGGCTACATAATTGTATTAAAAAAATCACAAGAGAACAAGTTAGTATAAAGGTAAATTGACATATTTGAATTATAAATATTCTACATTAACCTTAGCTTTTTTGTGCATCTAGATAGATTAAACCCATGTTAAGTCTTAGCATATAGTGGAGGATGATGTTGGATTGCTTTACTCCAACAGCTTTAACATAAACCAGTGCTCCTCCACATCAGTTTTAACCTATTTACTTGCTACTCCCTCTATTCTTTTTTACAGGCACGTTTCGTTTTTTGCGAGTTAATTTAATTAATTTTTAAAATTAAATTAAATCAGATTTATTCAATACTTTAAAATTAAAATTTGGATATCTCTAATCTCTAATCGCTATTTTTAATATATTAAAAGTATGAAGGACCTTAAAAATAGGAGAAAAGACGCAAATAACACTTCAGTTGAAGCTATCGACACGAAAAATGACCATTGAATTTTAATTTCATTTTCTAGTCATTTATTGGCAGCTTTATACAACAATGATACAAATTCGATACATATCTTATACAAATATATATTTTATACAAATATAATTTTATATGCATCATATATGTATACATATTTTATACAATAATGATATAAATTCTATGCACATAATATTACAAAAATACATATTATATATAACAATGATATAATTTCTACCCATAAATTCGTTGCACCAGTTTTTTATTATGAACTGTATCAGTATGTAATATGAATTTTTTCAGTATAATATATAAACTGTATTTGAACTATTTGAGTTAAAATGACTCAAATTAAGAAATGATCATTTAATGGAACTAAAATGACCAATTGACCACTCCATGTCCAGTGACCTAAACATGGGCCAATTACTTTGAGATGGGTCATCCTGTGTCATTTTTCTTTAAAAATATTATTTGAACTTTTTGTCCTTCATTAAAAATCTACGTTTTAGACAAAATTATCTTTTCACTTTTTTCTTTCATTTACTTATAAGTTATAATATTAAATATTGAATATAATAAATATATGAGAAAATTGTGTGTACGTGATCCTAAAATAAATGGGAAGACTACTCCTCAATTTATGGGAAATTTTGTGCACCTTAATCCTAACTACTTCCTTCGTTTAGTTTTACTTGTCACAATTTGACGTGACACATTTATTAAAAAAAATAATTAATAACATAACTACCTTATCATAGTACCCCTATTAAATGATGTTTACAGTGTATATTGAAATCAGTTAGGAGAAAAAATAATTAATACAAAGGGTAAAAGAGAAAAAAAATAAATTATCTTTTCTTGATATGTCAAAAATGACAAGTAAAAGTAGAAATACAATTAGAAAATTTATAACAAATAAAAATGAACGAAGAGAGTAAATATGAAGCAAAATACATGAGGATTTCTAATGTCGGTTATTATTTGTTATACTCCCCCCATTTCAAAATAAATAAATTGTTCATTCTTCAAGAGACATGTTGAAAATTTCTTTCAATTTTATCCTTTCATTTAATGAGGTTCTTAAGTACTTCAATCTTCTAAAAGAGTAATTTAAGAACAATTAAAAAGATAATAGTGAAAAGTAACTTACAATTTATCTGCTAAAAGATTTTTCTTAAGGCTGTACCATACCCCAACAAATAAATCATTTTGAAATAGAGGAAATATTATACAACTATTAATGCTGTCCGAAATGAGATGGAGGGAATAACTATTATTATACAACTATTAATCATATATACTTGTTGGAGGGAATGACTATGGAAGCACTGTTGGGTTTGAAAACGAGAGTGCGTCATGCGGAAGCTTTTAGTTTGCAAATCATAAGACGATAAATCAGACAACACATGAAAAATTAAACTAAAAATATATTATTGGATATGATTTGGCCAAATGGCCTACATATTAAAAATAAAATTGAAAATTCTAAAACTTATTGGGAGAAATCTCCCCCTAAACAAAGACTCTTTAAAGACTACATTGTGAATGATATTGCGTTATGATATGAGAAGGGTCTTCTATTTATAGATGTCCAAAACCTTTCCTCCAAGAAAGAGGTTAGCCAAATATGGAAAAGAATTATATTTTTTCTTTCAGGAAAAGTAAAAGTAATTATGGTAATTTTTATTTTCCTTCTGAAAAAAAAGTAAAACTTAAATATAGTAGGAAAATCAGGACAAAAACCCTAACAAGCACACCATCTCAATCGTTGCACAAAATGACAATTTTTGTCATTAACTAAAGATGAATTTAACGAAACGATACAATATAATTCATATAATAGTCAAAACAAACATTGTATTTAAACCAACACAATGAAAATTTAGGGAGAGAAGGTCTCTTATGTTTTAGAGCTTGGTAGGGTGATCCACACGAAAATTTCTCAGTGGGTTGAATCTTCCACATTGGCATGTCCTTGCTACATTCATCAAATTTGATAGCTATGATCTCATCAACAGCCTGTATGGGTATCATAGCTTTCAAGAGCCTCCTCATACCAGTTATTACGTTGAAAGTACTGCTTCACTATAGTGTTGTGTCAGGTTTGGTATTCGACTCATGTCGGTAATACAAAGGACCACTGCTCCCTAGATATATTTACATATTTTAATTTGTATACATGCTAAATTAATAACGAATTATCATCACTTTAATGATAATATGGGACATTATTCAAT
>JAPEIP010001079.1:0-11607 GCA_026120095.1 Capsicum chinense
TATGTTTAATTTAACTTTACACCCCTTGAATTGTAATTGAAACTACGTTTGACCTGATTCCCGTTTAAGAGGGATACGTAGGCGCTCCTGTGGAGTTCGATCACTTCATAATAAAACATTCTACTCCCCTCTCCTGGAATATTGTAACTGGGGTAGAATTTTGTAGAGGACCTCAAAAATTCCACGTGGGCATGACAACAGCATAAATCACAAACTAAGGCACAATTTCTGAGACGACCTCAAAAATTCCTATGAGCAGACGCTTAAATTCTCTCAATTAGATTAGTTCTATACAAGGGCAGAAATTTTTGAGCGTTTCTCAAAAATTTCTGGGCAAGAAAACAACAAGGATCTGCAAGATTTTGTACCATCTCAAAACATGTCACAATCAACGATTCAACAAAATTTTCATGTTTATTCTAACAAATTTTACTTACTACTCTCAAAAGACAAATTTTCTTTTCAAACATGATTTTCTTTTCAAAAATGGTTTTTCTTTTACTATTTGTCTACCCAAATGAAGGCGCGGACGAAGTTCATCAACAAGGTGACGACATTATGAGGAGGATACTTCAGTCAAGGAAAAAGCACAAATCAACCTCCCCTTTTTACTAACTCTCAATTTTTCTTTGGATATTGGATTAATCGGTACAGATAACAACAACCAATCCACCGTGAAGGAGCAAAAGATAATCAAACATCATGGCATGGAACTTCACAGTCGATTCAACAATAAGACAGCTATACTTTCTTATCTTTCATTATCTCTACCATTACATTTATTTGCTATAATGTTCAATCCTCTATGCACACACATATATTCTTACTAATTATTTTTATTGAGTTAAGCTACAAGTGGCAGGTACAGGCCACAATTCCACGATGAAGAAGCCTAAATGTTGATCCCATGATGAAGAAACCCAAATGTTGATCCCACGATTTTATAATGCATAGAGAAGCCCAAATGTTGATCCCACGATGAAGAAACTCAAATGTTGATCCCACGATGGAGAAGCCCAAATGCTGATCCCACGATGGAGAAACTCAAATGTTGATCCCACAATGGAGAAGCCCAATGCCGATCCCACGATGAGAAGCCAAGTAGATGCTCCTACGATTTCATAATATATGGAGAAGCTCCAATGTTGTTCCCACGATGGATAAGCCCCAAAGCCTATCCCATGATGAGAAGCCAAGTAGCTGATCACCCAATTTCATAATGTATGGAGAATCCCCAATGCTAATCCCACGATGGAGAAGCCCAAAAAAGTCGATCCCATGATAGAGAAGCCACAATGCTGATCCCACAATGAGAAGCCAAGTAGCTGATCACACGATTTCATAATGTATGGAGAGCCCCAAAAGCTGATCCCACGATGAGAAGCCAAGCAGCTGATCACACGATTCCATAATAAAACAGATATGCTTTCTTTATTTCCACAATTACGTTACGTTTATCAAATATTTATTTCTCACATGCCTAACCCTATTATTTAGTGATATAGCGATGCAGGTAATGGGAAAGGAATAACAAATAGAGATAATTTTCATTTCTGTTTTCCAGAATACTACCCCAATTATTCATCAACCATGAAAAATCATCTTAAAACTCACCTGCCTCAATATTTCCAAACTTCTTCACACGTTATCATCCTATTCGTAAACATCTCACCGACCCGCGACACCATTGTTGACGCCCAACCGTAATCATTAACATTCTTTAGGAATATTGGTCATTCCTGAATCTAGAACTACACACAGCCTGATTCTCATAAAAATAGAGATATGCAGGTGACTTAAAGCCAAATTCTAGGCCACACATTTTTAAACACCTCCCGTTGCCCTCCTCCTAGCAAACTGTCATCTCGGTTGGACAAAATTGGCTACTACGCCAACTTTCATTGCTTGACAATTCTTTTATCATTATCAAATAATGAAGGGGCAGCTGTTGACACCCAATTTTCACCTCCTGATACTATATTTAGGCTGTCATCTTAATAAAAAAAATTTATATTAGTATTTTTTGCACATTTTCTTGCATCAAACAGATTTCTGACATCTCAAATTCACAATTTAAAAAATACATAAATTATTTTATTATATTTTAGTATCATTTTTAAAATCAAATACGATATTTTAATGATTAAATTACGCAATTGTGCACACTCACATTTTTACAAATACATTATCTAGCTTTTCATTATTATTAATATTACTTATTATCATTTATTAGTATTTGTTATTCAATTATTATTTTTCTATTATTATTATTATTTATTTATTATTATTATTATTATTATAAACTACTACTTTAATTTAAATAGCGGCCTAATTTTACATTGCCTAAGTTATTTACCCTTCAGCCTAATTCTTATTCAAAACCATTACAATTATAACCCATTTTATTTAAAATTTTAGCCAAATTATTACAATCATAATCAATTTGTGATTCCATCTTTAAATTATGGTCCAATTCTAATTAAAATCTCTACCTTTGAATCTCGACCGTCAATCAAAATCAATCTGACGGCTGAGATCAAAGGGATCCTTTTCCTTTTTAAAAATAAATACACCCAAAACCTTAATCCTAAAAATATTTTTCATTAGCCTCCATCTCTCTCTCTAGTCTCTCTCTCTCTCTCTTACGTCCACCGCTGTCTCTCCGACTGGTGAGCCCCCTTCGATCTCCCTCTCCGTCGCTGCTGTCACCAGTGATGACAACAACACTGCCTCCCTCTTCTTCTCCACTTCGTATATGCCACCGCTCAGCCTCTACCACCATCGATGGCCATGTAACCGGCCACCCTACCGAACCATCCACTAGAGAAAACAGCGTAACCACCTTTCTTCTCTCCCTGTGCGACCAACAACGACAACAACGTCATCACCGATGAACAGCGCCACCACCGTCACCAATAGAACCAGTAGACCAGCATCGCAAATCCACTAGGCGCATCACCGCCTCCCACTCCAGTGCTGTCACTGCCACCTCTCTCTCACCAACGCTCTTTTTTTCCTCCCCATACAACCGTTGCTGACTCCATTCCTCATCCCTTTTGACTACGTTTGATCAATAGACACCATCACAGGTTCCGTCCATGACTAATTTTATATTAGTTTTTGTTTAACCTTACTTTTGTTTATCTGAAATTGACTAAACTTGTCAGACGTTATTGATTTTGATACTGATTTCTGTGATTCGGTATTAATGATATGTTAAAATCTTACATACATAAAATTAGTGATACTTGACTAGGCCACTGCTAGTTCTTCTAACTCTTGAAATCATTATTCGTGCTTGCAAATTGTAGTCTGTTTGATTTTTTTGACATTTTTGCTGCACACTTAGTGTTTGCGAAAACCTTATTTTTGACTGAAGATTATGAAACTGATTGCCCCCATGATTTGAGTTGATTGAATGCATAATTTACGTTAGTAGTATTATTATATGATTAGTTGGGTTTTTATTTTATTTTTATGCTTTTACAGTAGCATCAGACATGTTTCATATGTTATTTGTGGTAAGTATAAATTCGTGTGTCCGATTGAAATATATTTAATTTTCTTAATGGATGTTTTTCTTTTATTTTCTTTGACTGAATTTGACATTATAAGTGTGATTCTATATTTATGGAAACCCCTATTTATTGGCTTCATTCAAATATTCTCCTCTTCCTTAAGTGTTTCTGACTGATTTTTTGAATATCTTTTTTCCTTTTCTGTTGATACTAATTAATGCTCATGTATTTTATTTTCTTTCAACCCACACTTCTCCTCTACTATATAAACAACTCCTCCTTTTAATTAATAGACAGTTTTGACATTACAATTACTATTACTCTCTAAAAATATTAGTTACTTTTAACAAAAGCAATTAAATATTGTGAGGTGATTTGGTTCTCTTTGGATGTTGTTGAAAACGTTTTGCATATTTCACCATTATACAAGTATCTGACTTTCATTATTCTTATTACTTCTCTTACTGTTGTTCACTAGTAAGTCCCTATCAATGCAATTATTTTATTCTGTATGTGTGCTGACAGCATAATATTGTTGAAGCCTTTAGGAACATGCCTATAGGAGCATATTGATGTTTATCCTTATTTGTTTGTTATTATGTATTGTTTCGCAGGCCTAAATAGACACAAGTTTTGAAGAGTCGTCGGGACAGTTAATTAACTATGTATTCTTGATAGTTAGTTATTTTTTCTTATTTTTTGCATCATTTGGCTTGTAATATTATTTGTAAAAATATTATTCATTATTATTGTAATAAAAGAATCTGGGGACTGCTTTGGGGGCCGGAGATTATGTGCTCTATGAACGGTGTAGTAGGCACAATTCAGAATTTTTTTAAGTGTATTACGTGCTATACGAAACACTTAGGCAAACTCCGACTTAAAATCTATTAATTTACTTACTTGACCGCCTAGAAATTCTGCTTTAAGAATTTTAATTGATTTTGCCATATTAAGTTTGGAAACATGGAAATAATCTGGTTTACCGCATATTTTGAGTATCAAAGTTATTTTTCATCACATTCTAGATATTCATATTGATTCTCACATATTAACTTGTTAAAATAGACATTAATACATCTTCGCATATTTGACATCAAACATATTACTAAATTATTTGATGTCAAGTACATTAGTACATTATTTGACACCAAGCATGTCAGCATATTAGTATATTTGGCAGTATGTTAAATATTAGGCATATTTATATATTTGATTAATTATATAGTATGTATATTTAATTTTACAGCATGTCTAATTAATTCTTTCACATGATTAATCAATTTTCAGTATGGTTTTTCAGCATGTCTAATTAATTTCTCAGTATGATTAATTATTTTTTAGCCTGTTTAATTAACTGGATAGCATGTTTGATGAATTTTTTTAAGCATATTCAACATAACTCTCAGCATGTTCAATAACATTCTCATCATGTTTAAATAAATTCCAGCACGTTTAAATCATGTTTTTGTATATCTATACAGTTTTAGCATGTTATTAAATTAGAATATTAAAATTCTGCGCATCTAATAAATTTCAGCGTGTCATAACTCCTAGCATGTTAGCTTAAAGTTTCTGTATGTGGCATATCTCCATCATGTTTAAATATATCAGCATGACAAAATGTTAGCTTTAAGGCATCTTTAGTATGATTGATACTTTTTCAGCATATCACTATGAAATTCTTGCAATAATACAACTGCTGTTATATAAAAAATACATATTTCTGAGCATTTTTGGATATGTTTAAACACTAGAATAAGTATATCCTAGCATCCTTAATAGGTTAATGTCTTTTAATATTCTTGTTGATTTCTTATGTTCTCGTTTATATTTTACCACACTTAATTCACAAACACCTTTTCTTGACACATTTACCACACTTTTGACACCTCTTATGGACACATATAAGGTTGTTGCATGCACGAGTCTCAGTTTTTTATCACGAATTGTTGATCATTTAGACACCATGATTATAGGTTAATGACGTGACAAATAATTATTTGTCTTCGCATGCTATCATTACTAAACGTTAATTAATCAAGAGGCTAATTTGGGATTATTACGTGTTACTTGTTGTCCAATATGTTTGCTCTTTGATTCCTAGGCAACATATCTTTCTTTTAGTCTAGAAGACAAACCCCAAAATAGTAAAGTTCAATGCCTCTTGGATGATAGGTGGGACGATAAGTATTATTAAAACGTTAGTTTTATCCTTGTCATAGGACGCCCCCTAGACTTGACATCCATCCTAGGTGGGGTGGGACGGGTAGCCCCTTCAGAAATGATGATCCCAAAAAATATTAACAGCGAGGCTAATGACATTATTACTTGTCTAAGATTTTGGCCTTTGGGTCGGATGATGATTAACAAGTTGGGTTTTCCGAATAAAATCAAAACATCTCTTTGTTTGACTCGGACGATTTCTTTTAGTCTTTTTATTTATTTTACATGTTTATTTAGGGTAGCTAGTTTATTATAAAGTAGTCCCCTTTTTATTATAAATTATGTCATTTATTTCTCCTCGCTTATCTTTTTTCTATGTTTTTTATTTATTTTATCACCTCGATAATCTACAATTCGCATTAACAAATGACATGTGTTTGCTTATTAATTATCTTAGCGCTTAGCTAAACAATAAATTAATAATAAAAGAATAGACCTTTATTTGATCACATAGAATCCCCATGTAAAGTATCAATTCATCCGGGAACCACCTTTGTGGACCTCGAAAGGTGTCTAACACCTTCCTTTTGAGGTAATTTAAACCCTTACCCGAACTCTGGTGAACTAAGACTAAATAACAAAAAATAGGTTCGCAGTATCTTAGACCGGTGCCCTAACGCACCTTAATACATTAGGTGGCGACTCTCACACCCTTCTTTAACTCATACCAAAAAGAGTTTGTCATGTCGAATCCCGCCTTCTGCGAGGAAAACGGGGCGCGACATTGCTTGATTCTGATTTCTTTTTCTTTTGTTGACTCTTTTCTTTTTGAGATTTTTTCTGACTTTATTTTTCCTGACACTCTTCTCTTTTACTTCATTTTGGACACATTTTTTTTCTCTCTTTTTTAAAACTTTTCTAACTCTATATTTTTACTCGACACTTTTCTTTTGAGCTTTTCTGACTATATCTTGATTCCAAAAGAGGGGTATGAAAGAAAATAGAACTAACAAAGGATGACGCAATGTTTGGATAACAGAATGAAATGCCTTCATCATATCAATCCTTGAAAATGCAAGTACACATCAATGCAATATGAAAGTAGGAGATAAGACTATTTGTGGCACTTTTTACAACACTAACTTTAACTGAGCCTGTGCATCACAACTTCTTCTGTGTTTGTCCAGTGTACAACTCCACCTTTGTTGTACATTCCCCACATCAAATGACTCATGCTTTCGTGGAGTTGATTTTCTTTCTGTTCCTCTTGATATAGGATTGCACATTCACTATTTGACCTAATTGAGATATGCCTTTCAGTTGATGACCAAGTTATTCTTATGATTCTTAAAATGATTTCCTTGATTTCTAAAGAAGGCTTCAAATTGATCACCAAATGCCTCAACACTCTATCTATTTCTCAGGTATTTTTTTCTAACTTTAGCCCTCAGATTCAATGTTTCATGGTTAAATTGGATTTTAAGATCTGACTAAAAATTTTGCATGCACGTCATATTATTAGAATTGACATAAAATATATTGTGTAAAGAAAATAAACAACACATATTTAAAAGACAAAGGGAAAAGGGAGACTCCATTTAATTAAAATGAAAAATAGAAGGGCTTGAACATAAACGACAAAGGGACAAAATAAGATAGATCCCAAACTACAACCCTAAAATAATTCGGATAATATAAAAGAAAAGAAAACAAACTACTAGACCCTTCCTAGTAAGGAGGGGAGAGGCTTCTCATTTGCTGAGCCTGACATCTTAGCCACCGGTTTGCACATTAGCATGACTAGAGCTTTCACCGCTGTCAATGTTCTGCTCTATAATCGATTTATCTTGAATCATCTTTTCTATTTCTCTTTTCAATGCATGACAATTTTCAATATTTTGACCCTGAACATCAGAATGACATGCACATCATACATTAGGATCAAAAGTTCTTGAATGCAGGTCAGGAGTATACCCAAGGAGAGGAGTAATCATGCCTGCTATATTAATATCTGGAATAAAATGGCATACAACTCTCCAATTAGCGTGAAACTATCCCTCGACTTTTGCCTCATTTTATTGTTTGGTTTAGATTGAAAATCAGGCCTAAAAGGGTTTTGGTATGTTCGTGGAGTTGGAGTATGACTCTGAGGAGTTAGTGTGTACCATAGTGTGTACAATTGGGATTGAACCTATGGTTGTGCATTGTATATTGGATATGGAAGTGGGGAAATAGAGTATAATGAATTTTGAGAGTGATTATGTGGAGCTTGAGTATGAACTTGGGCTTGATCCTGAGGGTAACGACGACATGGTTTTCTTGACTGTGACCATTGTCCGACTATAATTGCAGCTTTATCTTCCTCATTCTTTTCCCCACAGCATGTCCTAAACCCTTTTGAATTGCTTGAGTAGTTGCTTTAAATGTTACAAAAATCATAATGCGACTAGTCTTAATTCCATTCTCTATCATCTCCTCCATTTTGAGGACCTCAGTAAATTGCTTGCTTAATGCAGGTAACAAGTGTTGATACTATGTTTTATCCAGTGCTTGAATAAACACCTCTACTATCTTGCTTTTTTTCATTAGCGATTTCACCCTAGCAGCTTGTTCACGCCATCTAATCCCATATTCTCTAAAACTTTCAATACTCTTCTTCTTTATATTAGTTAGGGATCTGTCATCAGGAATCAACTCCACATTGTATTGGAATTATTGCACGAATTCATTAGCTAGGTCATCCCAGCTATTCCACTTGTTGATGTCTTGGTCAACAAACTATTTTGAAGCTAGGCCTGAAAGACTCTCACCAAAATAATCCATGAGTAATTCTTCCTTCCCTCCAGCGCCCTTTAATTGGTTACAATAACATCTCAAATATGCCACTAGGTCACCATGCCTGTCATATTTCTCAAACTTTGGTATTTTAAAACCCAGAGGGAGATTAACACCTGGAAACATAAACAAATCTTTATACATTACACTTTTATAACCCCCGAGCCCCCGCAAGTTTCTCATGGCTTGTTCTAAACTCTTCAGTTTTTGGGTCATGCCCTCCCATTTTTCTATCACAATAGGCTTCTCAGTGTTAAGAGGAAATTCAAAAGGTTGAGTGTAGCCATAAGGACCAGTCAACTTAAATATAGGCCCAGGAGCATAATGTTGATCATAAAAAACATTTAATATAGGCTCTCTCATGGAGTAATGAGGCACAATTGGTGGTTGAACATCAAAAGCAGGAGCTTCAGGTGGGAGTACTGTTACAAAATATAAACCATAGATGGAGCCGAGCATGTGGTAGATTTGTGTTAAGGGGTGAGGAAATGAATATTGGAAGTGTTCGGATAGTGTTGTCCTGGAATAGACCCTGATGTACATTGTGGCGTATCAACAAAAATAGGGCATTATACACGTGACACCAGAGGCAAGCTAGAAAATAGTGGGAAATGGAGGAGGTAACAACCCATTAGCCCAAGCTCAATGCATTTCTATCATTTGCTGCCTTAATTTCTGAATTTCTTCATTAGCTCCTAAATTCTCATTCCCCGAACTCCCTATATGATTAGTGATAACAAACTCAGTATCCTTGTTGGCCATAACTTTCTCTTTGACTTGGTGCAATATGGAGGACCAGCCAAAATGCCACAAACTAACCACCTTAAACTAACTGAACAAGAGATAACAAATATGTTAGAGTTCAACACTTTTTTCAAAACCTCTTTTTCCTTTTGGAAAAGATCACCGAATCCAGGAAGGGCGCCTACGTATCTCACTCCCGAGAGAGGAGAATCAGGTGTGCGTAGTTCATGAATTTTTGGCACAACATGGCCAATCAAACTTTCTTTCTTTCTTTTTTCTTGAAACTTTAAGAAGAAAAGAAAATAATAAATTATCAAAAGAATTGGCGAAAATCTTCTTGAATTTTTCAGCTTTAAAATCCCTATACAAAATAATGCTATGATTACCAAAGAACATATTTTTGAATTTTCGATTTTTAATTTCATACGAAAATAAAACTTGAAGCTATTAAAGAATTTTTTTTGTAATTTTCTTTTACAGATGTATATGACACCTACTCTAAATGAAGAGTGAAGAAAATCTTTTTGAATTTTTTAAAATAAGATCACCGAACCCACTAAGGGTTTCCTACGTATCTCACTCTCGAAAGAGGAGAATCAAGTATGCATAGTTCATCCAGATTGGACAATTAAAGATTAAATAATAAACTAAACCCTGATTTAAGAGACATGACCAAAGACAAAAGATGAACAACGTCAATAAAATCTTTTTGAGTTTCCAATTTGACACTTCGCATAAAACTAACACCAATAACTATAAAAGAAAAATCTTTTTGATTTTTTCGTTATATGAAATGTACAAAACTTCTACCATCTTTTTGAATTTTCTCTATAAGAAACTCATATTAAAATTTTTTTTTTGAAGTTTTCGAATTATGAATGTCTTCTAAAGGAGACAAAGGGAAATCTTTTTGATGATTTTGCTTATTGAGAAAATGAGTGCAAAAAGTAAAAAATCTGTTTGAATTTTGGATTGTGAAAAACAATTGCCATAAAAAACTCTAAAAACTCGAGCACTTTTTTCGACTTACTTTTTTTTTTTTTCAACATTTCCTTGTCTGCACACTTTCTTTAACTACAACACATGTTTTTCCCAAATCAATCTGTCAAATGACTCCGTTACTTTCAAAGATGCAACAATTAGCATGTAGGGATGCTTTAGAGGTGAGTTTTTTCTATAAAGGACCAAGTGGGTCCCGCTAGGTCTCAATACGATGGAGATAACCATGGCCTAAAGGCTGACCTATGCTAGGGTTCACTAACAAGGCTGTTCGGGGGAGCGTATGGTCGATAGTGGCTGCGACAGCTTTCCACCTACTCCATACACCCAACGGCTCTACCTCTAAAAATAAGGGTGACTTAACTAGAGGTCGTGTACACACGTGTACTACGGACTTGTTGTAAAAAAATTGACTAGGGTTATGCACATGATGCCAGATATAAAGCGATAAACACATAAGAGAAAAATTGTAAGCACGTAAGCACTCAACAACGATAAAACAACAACACCCAATAACACAAATAAGGCATCCATACACCTATAGTGTCATACTAAGCCGATACAACTCAAAAAATAAGCTCGAATTCTGAAAAATCCCCAGCAGAGTCGCCAGAGCTGTCACACCTCTTTTTTAACCAAAAAGATCCATTTTAATTTTGAAAGGGTTTTTATTTTAAAGTGACAAAAAATAAAAATTTATTTCGAAGAGGATTATTTACATTTAAACTCAGAGTTGCCACTTGGCATAAATTGGGTGTGCCAAGTCTCCTTTGAAAATTAATTTTCAAAATGGTGTGACTCTATAACTTGGTCCACGAGTAGAGATTTTGGTTAAGAAATTCTGTTGACCGAGGGGAAGGTGTTAGGCACCCCTCGATCTCTTGGTTCGACCACGTTTGTTTTGTGGAGTACATCGGCTAGTATGACGCTATGAAGTGAATAAACCAACACAACACATAATACAAGGAAACAAACAAGGCAAAATGCTCTTTTAGACTCTTGTACTATGTTAGTTTTGTAAGTTGGACACTTCTACTTACATGTTTGTCATCTGGACCCCTGAACCCACTAAAAAATTATATTTTAAGCCCTTTGACTGTTGACTTTGCCTATATGACATTAAATGGCTGACTAAGACAAGGAGAGTGTAGTCACTTGCTTGGGGTGCGAGTGAGTGTCAATTTTTGACCAATTTTATATTAAAATAATTAAAAAAAATAAAAATAATAATTCAAAAAGGGTCTTTTTTCCCTCCATCTTTTCTAATTTAAAAATATTTTTAAAAATTTAAAAATAATAAATTTAAAAAATAAAATTTCAAAAAAAAACTTCCCCACCCCACCCC